>JADRCD010209803.1:3606-35047 GCA_019843815.1 Montemys delectorum | reverse complement strand
GAGAGAGAGAGAGAGAGAGAGAGAGAGAGAGAGAGAGGAAGGAAGGAAGGAAGGAAGGAAGGAAGGAAGGAAGGAAGGAAGGAAGGAAGGAAAGAAATATGAGGAGCACATCTGGAGTTAGCTTTGGCTGACTTCTTGCTTGTAATTAATCAAGAATGAGTCTGCCGACATCTGTCTGTTTTTGGTTAAGACGTGCGTGCATTATACCTGGCCAAGTTTTTCCACTCCTGGTCAAGTTCCCCAACTTATGCATACATCCTTGAGAGACTGTTCAAGCCTGGAGGAACAGGGCTTAGTCAAACATAGATAGTGTGTACTCACTAGGTAAGCATTTGTGGTCATTGTTTACCCTCCTGGAATTGGTCATACTTTGTGTTGCTTGCCTTTAAAAGACACTGAGAAAATACACTTGCTGCTGGTGTGGTATTGGCCTGCAGCCCTCCCATCTCTGTCTCTTGTATCTTCTTTCTGCCTTTCCTATAATCATTTTCATTCCTTCAGTCATGATACATACATACATACATACATACATAATACATACAAACACACATATATATACGCCAATAAGCCCAGAGCTTGAAAGGTAGAGACAGGAGGATCACTTTAAATATGAGATCAAAACCAAGCTGGATTGAGTCTTAATAGTGAGTTCCATGTCAGCCTGAACTACACACAAACTTTTATCTCAAAACAACAACAAAAACAGTCTCAGTTTGTAGAGTAATTGCCTAGCACAAAGCCGGGGGTTTGACCCTTAGCACTACATAAGCTAGATGTGGTGACATATGCCTATAAACCAGCACCAGAGAGGTGGAGGTGGGAGGATCAGGGGTTCAAGGTCACCTTCAACCACATAGTGGGTTCAAGGCCAACTTAGGCTATAGGAGACACTGTCTCAAAAAGTAAATAAATAGATAAAATCTGGCCACATGGCCTACACCTACACACTTGCAAATATGTGTGTGCCTTCTCTGAGTCCAGTCAGCCTCCCCTGCTTGTTTAGCTCCCGGAACCCAGGGAGAACTTACCTCTTGTTACCTCTGTTCCTCACCTTTCATCTGTAGGATGGATATAATTGTAACCTTGCAGAGGTTTTGTATGTTTGTGAGCTAGGGCTTGAACTTGCTCTGTAGCCTAGGCTGGCCAGACACTCACAGTCTTCCTGCCCCAGATCCTGAGTGCAGAAGCCCTTCTCAGTGACTCTGGCTGCTCTCAGAGTGGCACCACACCCAGCATTCCCAGCACTGGGTTGTACATTCGAGGCAAGTGCTCTACCCGCTGAGCTACATCTCCAGTATGGGCAGTTGGCCAATGCCCAGCCATCTTTTGCTATAAGGAACTTAAGCATCCAAAAACATGAGTGGTAGTGGTCATGGAAGTAATCCGTCTCAGGTGCTGGGGACAGCCATGTGACAGTGCTGATGGTGGGATTAAGGTGGAAGGGTTGTGCTCACTGCACAATCATTTCAGTATCTCTGCACATCTCAATATTGTATATTAGGTTTAAAGTTAACATACAAAGTGAATGGGCATTTGAAGTTCATGTTGTTGCTAGACAGGGCTCAAACTTGTTATGCAGCTGAAAGTGATGAACTCTTATCTCCCTGCCTTCGCTTCCTAAGTGCTGGGATTATGGGTATACACCACCACAACTGGTTCTATGAGACTGGAACCGAGGGTCTTGTGCACATCCAGTGTCCTTAGTTTCATTTCTGTTGCTGTGATAAAACACCCTGACAAGAGCAACTTAAAAAGGCAGGGTTTATTTTAGCTTCAAGTTCAAGAGATGGTCCACCACTGTAGAGAAGTCAGGGTACCTTGAACCCGCTGGTCAGGCCACCTCTACAATGAGGAAGACTGAGACCTGCTATGATGCCCAGCTCTTTGTGTCTGCAGCTCAGGATTTTGCCAGGGCATGGTTGCCACCCACTGTGGGCAGGACTTTGGACCCCAGTCAAGGCAATCAAGACAATTCCCATGGGAATGCTCAGAGACCATTCTATCAGATGATTCTAGATCCGGTCTCATTGACAATACTAACCACCACATTTAGCCAAACATTCTGCCAAATGAGCTACAGCTCTAGCCTTTGAGTATTTTATGACAATAAAATTTTTTTAATTTAAATAAATAATTGAGAAAAACAAAAACAATGGAAACAACAGCAAATAAAACTAGTAGGATGTCAGTTTTGTTGTTTTGTTTTGTTTTGCTTTTTGTTTTTGAGACAGGGTTTCTCTGTGTAGCCCTGGCTGTCCTGAAACTCCCTCTGTAGGCCAGGCTGACCTTAAACTCAGAGCTCCACCTGACTCTACCTCCTGAGTGCTGGGATTAAAGGTGTGTGCCACCACTGCCAGCTGGATGCCAGTTTTAGATCACTGTTTTTCATTTATTTGTTTTGTTTTAGACAGAGTCTTGTGGAGCCCAGGCTCCCCTTGATTTGTGCCAATCTTACTGTCTCAGCCTCTGAGTGCTGAATTACATTTTTTGACTCTATAGCATGATTGCCTGAGCTCCAGGCTAGACCACCTAGACTTCCTCTGTCAGGGAAAGAGTCAGGGAGGCCGTTCAGTTTCTTCTCTTCAGTTAACTTGGGTATAGAAGCCTAGTGGGGGAGGTCGATATGAGTTGAATGTGAATGAGTCAGTGAATGAATGAATGAATGAATGAATGAATGGAAATGAGATACATACTCCTCTCATCACAGCATGCCACATTCTGCCTGGAGTCCCCTGGATGCCATGGTCTGAGGTCTAGGGTTCTTGTGTCCACTGGAATGTCGCCTCTTGGGGTAGAAATAGGGATGCCTGCTCTAAGGATCCTGTTCTTGACACAGGGTCTCATAGATCTCAGGCTGGCCTTAGACACAGAGATTACAGGAGAGTCAGCATTCTTGGTTTTGTGTAGTGCTGGGGATCTAACCCAGGGCTTCATGATCTACTGAGCTAGATCTGCCGACTGAGCTAGATCCAGCGCAAGGATTTTAAGGATCTCATTTCTTTTGACATAGGCTTGGGTTTCATGAGATGGTTATCAACTGGGAAGTATGAATGAACTATGGAATTATGAATGGAGGGTGCGCCCTGACAATTCTAACCCTCACCACCAGGGGGAGCATCAGCATGCATAAGTCAGCCTAGGGCTCCTGTTTGCCTTGATGGTAATTCCCTCTCTCATCCAGTGACCCCCAGACCAGGCTGTGAGAGGTAAGGAGTCATAAGAGGGGTCGAGAAGCCAATGTCATGAGCTAGATCTCAGCTTGCTAAGACTGCTTAACCTCATCATCTCCCAGCCTTCTCATTTTTTCTCCTAGAAGGGCCCAGTGTGGGCTGGGAAATGAGAAAGGACTCCGGAAAGTGCTATGACCTTTGCACAGGGCACACTGTGTGGACTGGGTATAGGAGGGGCTACAGAAGGTCAGGGAGGACTCCCCTGTGGAGCACCAATGAGATGGCTCAGCATGGGGAAAATACCATTTAGCCCAGAGCAAGCACTGGGTCTCTTTAGAGGAGAGAACTGTCATGACTAGAGGGGAGATGCCTTCGACGTCTGGGGAAGAGTTCCAGCAGAGGGGACAGAAATTGTCAAGGCTCTAAAATGAGCTGGGGCATAGCGGTACACGAACGTCTTTAATCCCAGCACCCAGGAGGCAGAGGCAAGCAGATCTCCATGAGTTTGTGAGCCTGGTAGTTATCAGCAAGTTCTAGACCTGCCAGGGCTGCATAGGGGGAGCTTGCAAAACAAGCCAAAAGAGCCTTAAGATGCCACTGCAGTGGAGCACACAGAGGGATATGTGTTTGGAGCTCCGTTCTTTGGTGACATGTTGCCTTGCAAAGGGCAAAGGACAGGTAGGTGACCATTTGGGAGGAAGTGGCGCCAACAGAGAAAAGGTGATTTATCTCCTGGGTGTGTGTGTGTGTGTGTGTGTGTGTGTGTGTGTGTGTGTGTGTGTGTTGGGGGAGGCTTTGTTCTTAATGGCTTGGGGAGGTCATACTTTGGTGCATCCTAGGGGCCCACATCCAACTCCTGATGTGAGGACTAACCGGAGAGGTGCACAAAATCAATACCGTGTGCAACAAGGAAGGTGCAACGGCCTGGTGCATAATAAGAACCTGGTAGCCACAGTTTATCCTAGGATCACACTGGGGAGTGTATCAAATGTAGTTGAAAAAGCAGTAGGGGTTGGCCAGATGGTTTAGTAAGTAAAGGGGCTTGTGGCCAAGCCCTACAACTTGAGTTCAATCCCTGGCCACATATGCCCACTCACATAACACACAAAATAAAAAAGCAAATCACTACCATCATCTTTGGGGGAACCAGACTGGCTGTGTGTCAGCATCTGCCTTCACAAAGGTGTGTCACAGTGCAAACACTGTACCGGTGCTGATCACACTATTCCTCTTGCCTATCAAGAGCCTCAGGAGACCGGATTCTCCCACCTGCCACCTGTCCCATGCTCCATGTTCCCACCTTCACTCAGCTGGACTGGACCCTCTTCACCCTGGTCACCAGATTCTTCAAGAGATGTGGTACCTTTAAAATAATCAGAGAGACTCAGGCCTAGTGGCACATGCCTGTGATCCTGACATATAGGAGGCTAGACCAACAGGCTCACAAGTTTGAGGTCATCCTCATCTTCTGAAGTGATCAAGGCCAGCCTGGGCTATATGAGACCCTGTCTCAAATAGAGGCTCAGAGTGGATGAAGGCACTTCCATGTAAGCCTGGTAACCTGGTTCAATCCCCGGAGCCCATGTAAAGATGGGGACTGTTCTCTACCCTCCAGAGCATGTGTGGTTCATGCACCCACCACCAATCTCTCTCTCCTTCCTCTCTCTCTCTCTCTCTCTCTCTCACACACACACACACACACACACACACACACTAATTTGAGGAATGCTAGGCATGGTGGTATATGCTTGCAACTTCAGTACTCAGGATGCTGGGGCAGGAGGATTGTTTTGAGTTTCAGGTCAGGAAAATCAGAAATTCCAGCTCATCCTCAGCTATATAGTGAGTTTGAAGCTAATATGGGTCACACGGAACTCCATCTTATAAAAATAAACAAACAAACAAAGCCTGACTATTCTGAAATTGGTGCCTGGGTTCACAGGACCCAGAGGGTGGAAGGCTGACTCCTTATCATGGGTCCCACATCATGGATGTGGTGCCATTCCGAAACATCTCAGCCTAGCTGGCCCCAGCCTCCCTGGAAAATCCACAAATTGTCTTGAATATCAAGTTCAGAATTAGAGGTAAAAACTGGTGGGATCCAGTTATGTAGGGTCGACCTTGTACAGGTCCTTAGTCCCACAGATACAAGTGTGGGAGAAGTGCGGGGAGCCTAGTCTGTAGGCCCCAAGCTTGCTCCTCATCCCTGGCCACGGACCTCAGAGATGGAACCCCTCATCAGGAGGAACTACCCCACCCCCGACCTTGCCTCACACTTTGTTCAAATGCCCCCTAGAGGGCAGTGTTGGGCCATGAAGGGGGTGGGGGGAGAGGAGCATGAGCTGAGGAATGGGTTTAGGTCTAGATCCCCTTTCTTGGATATCCCCGAGACCTTGTCCAGTGTTCTGCAGGAGCTGCCTAGTGTTTATCCAAAGTCTCTGCCCTCTGGGATGGAGACAAGCTGGGTGCTTCATGTACCAACATCTAGTACCAAGTCTGGCATAAAGGGACCTAGGCCAGAACGTCTGGGGAGAAATGGCTGAGTGGGTTACAGTGCATGCTCTGCAGGCAACAGATCTGAGTGGGAATTCTCAGCGCCCACACAACTAGCCAGGCATGGCTGTATATACTTGCAACCCCAGGAACTGGGGTTGAGATTACTGAATCCTGAGAGCGTGCTGATGAGCTAAAATGGCGAGATTCTAGATTAGTGAGAGACCTGCTGCAAAGCAGTAAGGAAGACAGAATGTCCAACCTGGCACTGAACATCTAGAGGATTCTGGGAGAGCTGCTAGTCTTTGGTCCAGACTGGAAGGCAGAAGATGGAAGATGCCAGGTTCTGATGTCCAAGAAGGATGGTGGAAGCAGTGACAGCAACAGAGCAGATGCACCCACCGTGGAGAGCAAGCTGGCAAAACCCAGAAAGGTTTTACTGCTACCTCCAGTTAGGTTGGCCCTTCTCATTTCAATTTTCCTAGCCAAGAAGATGTGACTGCAGATCCAGTAAAGGTGAGAACCATGATAGATAATCATACTGGGTCACAGAAGACTCTGCCTCAAAAACAAATAAACTGATGTCCACTGGGCCTGGCAAAGCTTGTGTGACTATAGACTTCAATCTCTTGGGCACACATCTGGAGGTGAGATAACGGTTACTATTACATCTGCCTTTTTTTTTTTTTCTTCCTGAAACAGAGACTGTACCATTTTCTAGGCCCCCTGCCAGAGGACAGTGGGAGCCCTTCTCTTTATCTGAGGAGTTGGAAAACTCCTTGGTTTTGATGGCTCAGCATGCCTTAGGATGGGGTTAGAGGGTCTCAGCAGGGACGAGAGATCTCTTGGAAGCCTAGGGCCCTGCTGCCTATCACACCTATAGGAAACCCCTTTCCCGTACCTGGGAAAAAGGGACCTGACTCTGGGTCACACCGAAGGCCTGCTCTCTATGTTGGCATGGAGATAGCTCACAGCATCTCTCTGTGCCTCAGCTTCCTTTTCTGTAAATTGGAAGAAACACCGTTTACCTCCACAGATGAAGTCTTAAGGGTTTCTATGGCTGCGATGAAAACACCATTGATCAAAAAGCAAACTGGGGAGAAAGAGGTTTATTTGGCTTACACTTCCATGTTTCTGTTAATTATTGAAAGAAGTTAAGACAGGAACAGGGCAGGAGCTGATAGAGGCCATGGAGGACAGCTGCTTACTGGTTTGCTCCTCATGGCTTACTCAGCCTGCTTTTATATAGAACCTAAGACCACCAACTCAGGGATGGCTCCACCCACAATGAGCTGGGCTCCTCCCTTATTGACCACTAATTGAAAAAATGTCCTATAGTTGGATCTCATGGAGGCATTTCCTCAACTGAGGCTCCTGTCTCTTGGATGACTCTAACTTGTGTCAGATTGACACACAAAACTAGCCAGTACATAAAGCTTCAGGGATTCAGTAGAAATAAAAATTGAATAAAGGGGGGCTGGCGAGATGGCGCAGAGGGTAAGAGCACTGACTGCTCTTCCGAACGAAGGTCCTGAGTTCGGATCCCAGCAACCACATGGTGGCCCACAACTACCGTAATGAGATCTGACGCCCTCTTCTGGTGCGTCTGAAGACAGCTACAGTGAATTACGGAGCGAGCCGGCCGGAGCGAGCGGGCCGCAGCGAGTTCAGTTCCCAGCAACCACATGATGACTCACTGCCATCTGTACAGCTACAGTGTACTCACACACATAAAATAAATAAATCTTTACAAAAAAATTGAAAAAAGGTGAGGTTAGTGCTCACATCCATCTCAAATCCATTAGGGAGACTGAGGCTAGCCTGTCTCAAAATCAGCCCACAAGGAATGAATCAATTAGACAATAGAAAACGAACAAAACAACTCTTCTCTCCTCTCTTGTTTTTATGTTTCTCTTTCTGTCTCTCGCCTTTCTTCTATCTCGTAATTCTTGAAAAAAAAAAAAAAGGCGCTTGCTTATCTTGAGTCAAGGGCAGGTTGGGGCCGGACTTGTGCTGGGGAGTGGCAGGCACGGCATGCGGAGACCCGATTGTGCCATTTTCCCGGGCGCCGGGCCGGCACTGGGCGCCCGCAGATCAGCGTTGGGCAGGGAGAACACCTCCTGCCCCTGCCAAGTCCCGTTTTCGCCCCCGGGGCATCAACACAAAGGTCCCGTGGCAGCAGCTGCGCCGCGCTCCTCCTTCCCGGCTGGACCAGTCCGGGCTCCGGGCCGCGCGTCCATTGGCCTGGAGCTCAAAGGGGCGGGGTCCCGCACTCCGCCCTGCCCCGCGGCCACGCCCCCAGTCCCGGCTCTATTCTTGCAGTCGAAGCGGGGCAGCTGGAAGAGTCGGACGTGTCCCCCGGTAAGCGGCTGGTCCCGCGACCCTAGGGAAGGGCGTGGTGGTGTGCGGGATCCCGGGAGCAGCGGGGATGGGGCCGAGGCACGCTCTGCTCTTTTGCTTCCCCTCTGTGGAGCTTTATCGTTCTCCATCTCCGTGATGGTCTCCCCCAACCCTCCCCGGAACTTGCTCCAGTCGCCCGGGCTAGTTTGGGGAGCGCGGGATACTCACCGTCCCTAAGGGGAGACGGGTGGGTGTGGCCACGGCAGCGATCCTTGTCTGACTTTGGTTAGTACTTCTCGCTGGGCCACCTGTTTTTGAGTGTAGGCGGCGCGCCCTTCCCCTGTGCTTTCTGGCGGGCTGGAGGTGCAGGCGACTCGCGGCTAGAGGAAGGCGGAGCTGTCCCCGACGGCCGGGCCTCGCCAGCTGCACGCTGGGCGGCGGGACAGTAGCCAGGCCCAGAGAGGGGGAACCGCCCTGACCCCTCGCGGTTGGCTGCTTGTGGGGAGGAGGAGCTGCTTGGTGTTTGCACCAGGATGGGGGCCTTAGGGCACAGAGGAAAACTTCACCCGCGCTGGCGGCCCTGTTTACAGGCCGGAAACGCAGTTGGGTTTTGATTTTTGTATAAAAAGCCAGGCTGTGAGCTCAGTTTTCTGGTGTTGCAGTTTAGGTCTGTGCAGAGTGAACTATAGATTCCCCCTTCTCCTGCAGGGCCTGGATTCTGAGAGGTGGAGGTGCCTCTTTGCAAAATAGGAGACCCCCCCCAACCCCCACCGGCTGGAATATATACATAACCCTTTCTGCCAGAAAGAGGTGTATGCAGGAATAGAGGGAGCTGGCTAGCCTAAGTGTCTGGAGAAATGGGGACTTTTTTAACCCTTCCCCTCCTGACCGTTCTGTTACTTCTTGGTGCTTCCAAGCTGAGGGAGAGTATGAAAAATAATTGGTTCATCAAAGCAGTAGCGGTGGGTTATCCTGCAGTCCCAGCCCTGGGGAGGTAAAGAGGGTTCAGGTTTATTCTTGGCTCCACAATTAGTTCAAGGCCAGCTGCTGTAAATAAGTTCCTTCTGATTCTCAGCATTGGGGAGGCTAAGACAGAAGACTTGTCCCTCAAAACACCAAACCACTGAAAAACATGAATTTAAAATTGGTCCCCGAATCTGTGTCCCATGTTCCTGTTCTTTGTCCTGTTAGGCTTAAACTTTTTCACAGGGCCCTCTCTAGCTGCTTTGTGACTCTGACTAGTCAGTGTGTCTCTAAGTGATTCTTAACCCCCAGTTCAGCCATTCCCTGCTCTGGGACAGGGGTCTCCTCAGAGTCTGGCCTCCCTCCTCCACCATCTCCTCTTGGGTGACAGCCTGGTTGCCACTATGTGCCCTTATATCACCTCACCCTCCAGGGTGAACATGAGCTGAGTTGCGACCAGAGTAAGCTGAATTCCGCCCAGCCTAGGGTTGGGGGAACTGGCTTTCTTAGTCCTGCTGAATTTCTTAGTCCTGCTGGAAGATATTGAGGTTTGTGCCTCAATATCTGGCAGCTATGGGAGGGGAAGGTTCTTCCCATGGCCCTAGTGTGACTATGCACACCATCGGGCCACTTTTGTTAAGCCCACCTTCTGCTCTGCAGTGTGGCTGGCACTGCTTCTATATAGCCTTGAGCTACTGGGATTTTCGAGGTCCTTGTCAAACTGAGACAGGGAACTAGTGCGTCTAGGAGAAGATGGGAAACAATCAGGCTGGGAAGTGAGCAGAACTGGGGGGTGGGGTGGGACAATTCAGGGCTAGGTTTGGTGGAGAACAGAGGTCCCCTTAGCCTGCCCCGTGGGATGACGTTATTGGAAGGGACTGCTTTGGGTTTCTGGACTCTAATATGGAGCTTCCAGCTTCCTGGCAGTTGAGGGCGGGGTTTCCCAGCTGGGCTGCTGGAGGGAACCGGGTAGTCTCCTAATCCTGGGCTGTTTGCTCTTCTCTGTTCCGTGGCCCCGCCCCCCACCCCCCCCCCCCAACTCTCACAGAATCCACTCTTCTCAGAACAATGGAGCAGCAGCATGTGGCTGACTAGGCTGGCGAGGCTGGCTGCTGTGAGCCTCAGCCTTGCCCCCCTTAGCCCCCTCACCCCTCCCAACCTGTGCCCTCCAGGATCCCTGTGTCCGGTTTAGCTGATCAATCTTAATCTTCCTTGGCTGTGGGTTCTATTCTGCTAGTCTGGCGGGGTTGGGGGTGAAGATGAGCCTTGAAGTCTCATGGAGCCCTGGCCCAGTGCGGTTTGTATGTGCTGGGTGGGTGAGTCTGTCTGTCTCCCTCCCCCAGACGGCCTGCTTCTTGGGAGCTGTGTCTTTAGCAGCAGCTGTCCCTCTGGGAGTCCCTTAGAAAGTCAGACGTGGGGGCTTGTGGGAGCCATTCAGTGCTAGAGCCACAGATCCTGCCTTCCCAGCACCAGAAAGCAGCCTTGGTCGGTTCCCAACTAAGCGAAGCCAGGCTAACTCCACCCACATCTGTGGAGTGGGAGTTCACTTCTTGGCCATTGGCCAGAGATTCCTGGGGGCACTAAAGTGTGAGAAGCTCCAGCTGCTGAATCTGTTGTCGTTTTCTTCATGTGCTAGGGAATGGTGAAGTGCCTGCCCTTCAGGAAGGGGAGTCTCATAGCTGGTGCCTATGAAGCCCCATGACTGCAGAAAAAGCGCTGGCTTCTCCCTCCATGGCAGTCTCTGATGTTTTAGCCCTTTGCTTGAGTGTGACCTGAGTCTTTAACCCACTCACCAGTGGCCAGGCTCTGGGCTGGGAAGTGTCCCAGTCCAGTGCTAGCAGTAGCCACAAACCCTTGCAATATTCTAGTTATCCCAGTGTGCAGAACAAGCTTCAAGAGGTTCTGGCCTTGCCCAAGAAGGAAGCCGCCAGCCTTCTCAAGCTCTTGCTTCTCCGCCCTTCATTTTCCTGCCATTGAGGAGCTAGAAAGCAGACTTCTTTCACTGATGTGTAAATGACTTTCAGCATGTCTAGGTTCCCCTGGTATGCACTTGACTCCCTACCTTAAAAGATCCACCTGTAATTCCAGTTCCAGAGAGGCTGAGGCTGGAGGATTACCATGAGTGTGAGGCCAGCTTGGGCTATGCAGTGTTAAGACAGTCTCAAAAATGGAAAAGGAGGGAGGGGTAGATGTGTTGGAAACTGGGGGCTTTAAGGCACAGAAGGTGCTGGGCCTGACTGGTTGGTGCACAGAAAGTAGCACTGGATTTTGGGGCAGGCTGTAGAGGGGCTGGGGAGGCTAGACTGGTGTCCATTTGAGCTCCCAGAATCTTCCAGGGTTTGATATAAGGCCTGTGGAAAATTCCCAGGCAGTTTTCGACTAGAAGCCCCCTTGGCCACATTTCTCAGGCTAGGAGTCTGACATGACCTCTCTGGTGGACAGTCAGAGTGGAGTGGGCGTGGCTTTCTGCCCTCTAGACCCTGGTTGTCTGGCACAGGGGTGCATTTCTTACTCTGTGATGTGTTGTGCCATGTCTCCCCCCCTCCCCCAGGTCTCTTGCTGGTACCTGAGGGTGCCCACAGCTGAGGATGGGGGTCAGTTGGCAGAGTGCCTGCCTGGGATTCAGGAAGCCCTAGATGGCATCCAGCTGGTCTACATGAGACTGTCTCAGTAGCAAAGGTGTAACAGAGGGGGCCAGGTGTTCAGGGGAAGCCAGGCCCTATTTCCTCATCCAAAGTTCATGCACATAGTGACAAGCCTATGCACACACAGCTGTGTGTGCTCTGCCCCCTCCTCCCCATATATATGGCCACTTGGTCATACACTTATAAGCATATCATCCCACATAATTATGCATATGTGTGTTCATGTGGTCATGTATGTAAACATGCCTCCACATACCCATGCATGTGCACATTACATATTCACATACAGAAAAACACACATGTGTACCTAGTCTGGTAGTCATGACATCATCTTGGGCATTTTATTTGGTCAGAATTTTTCTCAGGCAGAGGCTCACTAGGGTCTGTCTAGTCCTGAGCCCCTGCAGGCAAGAGCCACAGCCCCATCTTGATCTCCCAGTGGGGCATCATGGAAGATGGGCGGTGCCTTTTCCAGGGCTACGCCTGGTCCTGCTGAGAGTGTAGGCAGAGGGGTGGAGTTGGGGCTGTTGGAGCTATAAGCTATAGACTGTTGCTGAGGCTGCGCCCTGGTGTGTGCAGGGCCAGAGAGGCCTCCTGGATAGCCCTACCCCAACCCCAGCTGGACTTGTCCCCTTCCCCGACCAGCTGGGGTGGGCTGGCTCTCACAAGCCCAGCTTCCTTTCAGTGCTGGAGTAGCTAGTTTGAGGAGTAGAACAGCTTTGTGCATCTCCCAGCTCCCACCCCCACCTCAGGGGCTTCATTTCTGGGTTTCAGTTTCTTCCACGGTCTAGTCAGTGTGTGTGTGTGTCACTCAGCACACACCAAGGGTCCCCAAGACCTTTGCTTGTGCCCAGCCCAGGATATCCAGGGCTTGTGTTGCCCTCAGTCTGATGCCCCCGAGGGCCATGGGCTTCCAAGGGCCTATCCAAGAAAGAGGCTTGAGGGAACTTGAGTGGAGAGTGAGGGGGTCCTGTCTGGAGCCTTTTCCCTCCACTTGGAGCAGGGCATGAGAAGGGTGTGAGCAGACAGGCGGGAGGTGCAAAGAAGGGATGATGACAGCCGTGGTGATGCAACTTGGTTCCTGGCCTGGCCCTGCCCCCTGAACCTTACTTCCTGCTCTTACTGGACTCCCACAGACTCCAGGCCTGGGACCACAGAAGGCTCTCTCCAGTCTTAGGCCTTTCCACACCCTGCTGTGTAAACCCAGAACAGCCTCCCTCTGTCATTGTTTTCTTTTTGAGATAGTCTCTGTAGCCTAGGCTAGCCCAGACCTCACTGTTCCTAGCCCAGGCTGGTCCAGATGATTCTTTAACTTTAGCTTCCAAAGCACTCACATTACAGGCAAGCACCAACACCCCTGACTTCTGTTTTTCAGATGTCTGACTGACTCTCATAGTCCAGGTCCATCTGGCACTCCCATCTCATTGCTCATCCTTCCTGTGGTCAGTGGTCCTTTTGGCGATCTGTGACCCCACCACCTTGTGACATTTTGATTTACCCGTTTATCCGCTGGTTTCAAGTTCTGACCTGTTGGTTGAGTGACTTTGAGATTGCAGTTTACAGCAATAATCATAGCTAGTTTTGTTGCTTGCCTGTTTTGGGCAGAGTTGTACCCTCAGTGCTTGTACGCATTACTTCATCTGATGTTATGATTTATGTGAAGCTGAAACAATTTCCATTTCTCAGATACAGAAACTGAGGCCCTGAGAGGTTGAGTCACTTAATGATCACTTAGCTAGCAGGTTCGGGAAGATATGAACTGTCCCCGACTGAGGTTGGGGGAGGGGAGGACAGGTAGGGAGACTGTTTAGAAGGGAAGTTCTTTCATGCTGATGTCATCTGGTCCCCATGGTCTCATCCTGCTGTCATGGGAGGATGGGTGGGGCCCACTCTCCCTCTCTGGGCCAGCCTTCTTCCCAGAACTCCTGGCATTGGAACATTCCAGGACTCTATGACCTGTGCTGGAGACCTGACGGCCAGGCCAGCAGCCAGGACCTCTTCAAGGTGGGGGCTTCTCTGAATTTGTGGTCCTGCCTGGCTGGGGCCAGAACTAAGAAGAGGTCAGTAGTAACCATGTCACTTCTGGAAGGCTGGCCAGTGACACCTCTCCAGCCAGGCAGGACTGAGTCCCCAGAGAGGGGCTGGGCAAACAGAGGACCGGTCTCAATCTCTGGGGAGAAAGGCGCCCTTGCACAGCTCCTGCCCCCAAGCCCGAGGACTCCAAGGTGGAGGGTTGGAGCCTGAAGCAAGTGGGCCTTGCTGGGCAGTGCAGGTGAAAACTCAGCCCGGGGGTCATAGAGTTACTATAAGTGGGAAGAAGCTGGCCCTGAGCTGGGACCAGGGTGTGGAGAGCTGAGGGAGTTGGAGATGTAGCTCAGTTGGTGGAGTGCTTGGCTAGTGTGCACAGAGCCCTGGGTTCAATCCCCAGCCCCACATAAACTGAACATGGCAGTATACAATTGTAATCCTCACAGCTCCTCACAGAGATCGAAGCCTGTGTGGGCTACAGGAGACCCTGAAAACAAAACAAAACAAAACAAAAACATCAAACCGGTAGCTGCACTGTTTAGAAGATAGCCACAGGGCCACACAAACCTGCTCAGGCCTGTTCCTGTCCCTGGCTTCCTTGGCTCTGTTCTCCCATCTCCACCTGAAAGCAGATGTAAAGGGACACTTGACTCTGGGCCCAGAAAGGGGAAAGGACTTACCCAAGGACTGACACTTGAGCCAAGGACAAGGTCTCACCCTGTCCCGGGGTCTTTTGTGAACAATGCCCGTTTCCCAAATTACCCTTTTTGGACTTTTCCGTTGGTCTCACTGTAGGCCAAGCTGCCTTGGTTCCTAGCAGTCCCTCGGCCTCAGCCCATCCCACTCTGAGTGCTGGCACGGCCTGTAAGAGCCACTGCCTTTGCCTGCCTGAATCCTGGCCTCTGAGGAGTTGCTGAGAGAAGTGTCCCTCCCTGTCCCTCACAGGGAGTGGTACTTGGGGCTAGGTGTGAGTCTGCAGGGAGTGCTTCTTCCCCTGGGGACCTTTAGTGTGACCCCACCTGGCACTTAGCTCAGGTCAGCCCCTCAGAGAACCTATTCTGGGCTATGACCCAGAATAAGGGAGGGTTCATCTGTGCTCTTAACACTGAAGTCCTTCTCACAGTATTTACTGATGTCCTAAGCATGCCAAGGTCTGTTTTGGGGACAGAGAGGTGCTAGTGTAGGGAATGACCTGGCATATACGTGTGTGTGTGTGTGTGTGTGTGTGTGTGTGTGTGTGTGTGTACTTGAGCACACCAGGCCACAGAATAACCCAATTGTTGTTTTCTCAGGTTTATTTATTTTGAGGCAGGATCTCTCTCTAGGACCTGGGCTTCTCTGACTAGTAGGCTAGCCTGGGTGGCCAGCCACCCCTAGAGAAGCCACCTGCCTCTAACCTTCCCAGTGCTGGGATTACACGCGCACACAACAATAAAAAAAAAAAAAAAAAAAAGATTTATTAGCTGGGCCATGGTGGTGAACACCTTTAATCCCAGCACTTGGAAGGCTGAGGCAGGTAGATCTCGGAGTTTGAGGTCAGCCTGGTCTACAGAGTGAGTTCTAAGACAGCCAGGGAAACACAGAGAAACCCTGCCTCCAAAAACAAAACAAAACAAAGTTTTCTTTTTATTCTTGTTTAACTGCACATATGTGGTCTGTGTAGGTTTGTGCATGTGAGTCGGGGGTAAGCCAGAAGAGGGCATCAGATGCCCTGGAGCTGGAATTGCAGGTGCTGCGAACTGTTTGGTATGGATTCTGGATACTGAACTCATGTTCTCTTCAAGGGCAGTGAGGACAGCTGATCCTCTCTCCAGCCCCACACTAGGCTTTCCTATTATACATGGATTTTTGAGGATCAAACACAGGTTCTCCTGCTTGCGTGACGAGTATTTTACTGATGGGGCTATCACCCCAGCACATGACCTGGCATTTTCTTTCACAATGGAGATGGAGGGAGGCTGGTAGGTGCCATGGGAGCCCAGTGCTGGCAGCTGAGCAGACACCTGAGCCAAAGTGTTTCTACAGATAAGGTGACTGACCTGGATTGGGCCTCTAGGAGTCACGGGATGTGCCCTGTCTAATCCTCTGAGGCAGGACCCTGAGAGCCCCCTTCTCTCTGTAGGTCAGCCATGTCATCTGAGCCTCCCCCGCCGCCGCTGCAGCCCCCCACGCATCAGACTTCTGTAGGGCTACTGGATACCCCTCGTGCCCGGGATCGCTCTCCATCCCCGCTGCGGGGCAATGTGGTCCCTAGCCCTCTGCCTACCCGCCGGACAAGGACCTTCTCAGCGTAAGTCTCAGGCTGGCCAAACACAGTTCCCCAAACCAGATCTAGCAGGATCTACTCCTAGGTACTAGATAGAAAGAGTACTAGTGAGAAAAGAGGAGGATGCCTTTAAAACTCAGGGTGCCAGCTCTGGCCACCCGTGGGAACTGGCCCATTTGCAGTGTTAAGTTTTTGGACGTCCGTCAACGAAGCCTTTTTCCATGAGACCTTGGGGGAGGGGTTAGGAAGGAGGGGGATGGGACGAGAGAAAGGACAATGATAGTGTCAGGGCAGCCACTGGCAGGTGGAGAATTTAGGGCCGAGGGGTGTTGCTAAGGTAGCTCAGCTCCCAGTTCCCAGATGTACAAACAGGCCTGAGCAAAACGTGCCATGGTCGCCCAGTCATTCCTACTGAGTGAATGGCTCCTAGGATTGAACACAAAGCCTGTGTGTGTGACTGTTCCCGGTGGCCCCCAGCCAGGCCTTCCTGGGATAGCTGGGAGAGTAGCTCCAGGGGAGTGGTGGCTCTTGTAGAGGACTGATGGGTGTCCTCTCGCATTTCCCTATCAGGACGGTGCGGGCTTCGCAGGGCCCTGTCTACAAAGGAGTCTGTAAATGCTTCTGCCGGTCCAAGGGCCATGGCTTCATCACCCCAGCTGATGGTGGTCCTGACATCTTCTTGCACATCTCTGAGTGAGTTCACTGTTGCATATCTGGAGGGTTGGGGTGGGAGCAGAGGGGTGCTGTTGTAGCCTATGCTACATGGGACAGTGTGATGGACAGTGCTGGGCAGGAGAATGTGCATGGGGTGAGTGAGGCTGGGCAGCAGCTCCTGTGTGACAGAGATTGGGCATGTGTCTGAATTGAGTAAGGTCTTGGGTGTATGTCTACCACAGATGGTAGGGACAAGATGAGGGCAGTTGTGCCTGGCATGTTTAAGTGGGTCTGAGTGTCCAGTGCCTGACCTGTGGAGAGGGTGTCCCTGGGATGGAGGTGTGTGTTGGCCTCCTTAGAGGAGGGGCCTGGTGAGGCTAGGGGCTGTTTCTTTTGCTCCAGGAAGGAAGCTCAGGGCTGGGCCCTTTCTCTTGCCACTTGCTCACTGAGGCTCTTCCTTCCTGTCTGAAAGCCTGCAGGAGTCTGCTGCTGGTGGGGGTGGTGGTGAGGCACATGGGCCCCAGCAGCCCCCTCCCTATTTGGCTTCTTAGCAGCTTTTGGGTTTCCTAGGAGGCCCCAACTAGACGACTTCTACCAGACCTCCTCCTTTGGCCCAAGCACCCAGCCCACCCTGACTTCATTTTGGCTGAAACGGGGGATTGAGTCTGAAGCTTGGGGCACATGCTGGACAAACCTCCTACCAGTGACTGCCACCCTGGCCATGTGTCTAGTCTCACTCTGCCAATGGCAGGCAGTCTTTCCCAGAAGTCCCAACCAAGTCTGAAACCACAGTTGGAAAGAAGGGTGGTGTTGTACCCCCTCTGCTGAGATGGCAGTTCTAGCCCACTCTCCTTTGCCACTCCAGCATGCTTATATACCAGGTCTATTTCAAAGGCTGGGCATGGTGCTGTATGCATCTTAATCCCAGCACACAGAAGGCAGAGGTAGGAGGGCTGGTGAAAGTTTGAGGCTAGTCTGGTTCATACATTGAATTTCAGGCCAGCAAGGACCACATAGTAATAAGACTCTTGTCTCTCAAAGAATAAAACAGCCAGGCAGTGGTGGAGCACGCCCTTAATCCCAGCACTTGGGAGGCAGAGGCAGGCGGATTTCTGAGTTCGAGGCCAGCCTGGTCTACAAAGTGAGCTCCAGGACAGTCAGGGCTACAAAGAGAAACCCTGTCTCGGAAAAACCAAACCAAACCAAACCAAACCAAAAATAATAAAACAAAATCAAATACTCCTACCTAGCACAGTGCTGAGACAGACAGTTGCTGGATGCATTTTACATGTGTGTGAATGCATGCATGGGTATATAAATGTCCAGACAACCTCCTTCGAGAAAGGGTGCCAATGATCTGCAAGCACACACAGTACAATACGATAAGTAATCAGTGAGGAAGCACAGGGCAGGGTGAGCACGTGTGAGGGGCGAGTGTGTGTGATGGAGATGCCATGAGCTGTCTGGGGTCCATTGTTGAAACTAGGCTATTGGAAGCTTCCTGGTCTACATCGGAGAGGGGATGTGACTGCTCTGAGAGTCTACCATCACAAGAAGGCAGGTCCAGGGGATGTTGGCTGGCCCTGCTGCTCAGGAGCATCAGGATACTGACTGCCCTTATTGTGAAACATGATCCACTTCCCACCCCACCCCTTTTATCCTGCTCGAGTCCCTTTGCACTCTTTGAGACAGGATCTCACTCAAGTGGTCACATTTGCCCACACCGGTCTTCATCTCTCTGTAGGCCAGGTAGACCTTGAACTTGCCGTCCTCCTGTCTCAGTTTCCCAAGTAGCTGAGATTACAAGCCTATGCCACTAGGCTTGGCTTATTGGGCACTTTTTTGAAGGCTTACTGAGTGGAAAAGTAGAGGTCAACGAGAGGGAGTCCCGGGACCAAGGGCAGTGTGTAGAGGCAGCCAAGGAAATCTCTGAGTTTGAGTCTGTGGCATTTCCAACCACAGGCTCAGTTCTGATACTTGAACATCCAAGGCAGCTGGGATGTCTTTCAGCCCCAGAGAGGAGCCACTGGGGCCATGACACAAGCCGGCAGAAGGGCAAGGAGGCACTTGTTTCTAGAAGGACTTTGAGTAACAGGGAAGATGGAGTCTGTCCTGCTGTCCTATGGGACTTGTTTTCTCTGTGCAGTGACCGCAGTGTGTGCGTGTGCGTGTGCGTGTGTGTGTGTATCTGTGTGTGTGATGAAGATCGACACCCACTTGGGTATCTTCCTCTATCATTCTCCACCTTTAGTTATGAGTATTTGCCTGCACGCCTGTAAGCACCTCATGCATGCCTGCTGTCTGTGGAGGCCAGAATGAGGGGGTTGGGATCCTCGGGAACAGGAATTATAGGTGGTTTGTGAGCTGCCACATGGGTGCTGGGAACTGAATCCAGGAATTCACATAGGTGCTGGGAACTGAATCCAGGTCTTCTGCAGGAGCAAACACCAGGACTCCAGTGCCATCCCCACCTTATTTGTTGAGACAGGGTCTCTCACTGAACATGGACTAACTAATCTGTTAGTCAGTCCAGCTGGCCAGCCAGCACTGCAGGTCCTCCTGCACTGGGCAAGTACACTCCACCACAGCCATGTTTTATATGGGTCCTGGGGGTCCAAACTCAGCTAGCCATGCTTGCAAGGTAGGCACATACTGGCCTGAGCTACCACCTCGGCCCTGACGACCAACTGCTCTTCTCTCTCCTGCAGTGTGGAAGGGGAGTATGTTCCGGTGGAAGGCGACGAGGTCACCTATAAGATGTGCTCTATCCCGCCCAAGAACGAGAAACTGCAGGCTGTAGAGGTGGTCATCACCCACCTGGCACCAGGAACCAAGCATGAGACCTGGTCCGGGCATGTCATCAGCAACTAGGGACCTGCGAGAACCCCTTCTCCTGGGCTTGAGAGAGACTTTGGGGGAAGGAGGAGCAGGACCATCCTGGATATAACATTCTACCACACAAGATGGGGGCCTCGAGGCGGGCATGGCCCCTGTCAAGCATTTCCTGGAGGGAAGGAGTTGCGGGCAGGCAAGGGGTGCTCTCAGCCATCAGCGCAGCCTCCAGCTATTGCAACAAGCTCTCACTGTCTGAAAAGCATTAAAAGCATTTGAAAAGGAGAGGCACCTTCGGAGGCTGAGTGGAGAGGGTGCAGTCTCAGCCCGAGGCACCCGGGTTGGCCAGACATGCTGTTTTCCCAAATGCCCCCTTCAGATCAAACCCATAAGGACTATTCCTGAAACTAGAAACAGAAATCCTCAGATCTATTTGGCCCCCTGAGGGATGTCACCAGCCCTATGAGACTTTCCATGACCCAATACCCTAACTAGGGACCAGGTCAGTCCAGCCTCAGCCTGGCTGGTTGGGGGAGCTGGCTTATGTATGTGGGGAGCTTTCCAGGGGACTTTGCCTCTTGGTGCCTTTGCAGCAGGGGTGTCTCCATCTTCTGGGAAAGACTCTCGCTTAGGATCTCTGCCCTAGCACAGTAGCCTGGGGCTGGGCACTGACCCCACTCCTGAGAAGGCTGGTCTTTCCCACCTGCCTCTAGGGATAAGGTAACCTCCGTGTGGCATTAAAGGCCTATCATTAAAGTAGTGCTGAAGGAGGCTGTGGGGTGGGGAAGAGACCTCAGCAGGAAGGGGGGCGGTGATGCTTTATTTAAAAACAGAATCCAGGCTACTGGTGCGTGCCTGTAATCTCTGCACTTGGCAGGCTGAAACAGCATCCTAGGCCAGCCTGAGACAATCAATGTCTCAAAACAAGGGCTGGGGATATAGCTCAGTGGTCATGAATGCTTTGCTCAGCCCAGTGTATGCAGGGGTCTCCGTCCCACTGCTAGCATAAACCCTAGGATCCACAGAAGAGAGGCAGATTGCTTTCTGATGGCCTTGTAAGGTTAGGAGTTGAAGGAGAAATCCCTCTGATGGAAAGTAAAGGTATATTCTTTAAGACAGGCCTAATAAATGCCTAAGGATCTTCTTTCCCTCTTCCCCAGTGCTTTGGGAGCCCAGAGGCCTGGAAATGCCAACAGCATAGAGCTACGATGGAGCCTCTGCCTGCTTTGTTTCTTTTTTGGGTGTGTGTGAGTGTGTGTGTGTGTGGGGGGGGGGGAGACAGGCTCCTGCTGTATAGCCCAGCCTAGCTCCAAACTCTTAGCACCTTTCATGCTTTGGCTTCCTATTTGCAGGGGTCATAGGTGTGCCTTTGTTCCCTGCTGAATTTCTTCTTTCAAATTCCCACAGAGCCCGTTTGCCCCTGCCTGCAACACTCGACATGTGTTTCTAATGAACTGATCCCTAGACTTTTTGGTGGTTGGCTTTAGTTGTGATTCAAAAATAGAAGTAGTTGGGAAATGGGTTTTGAAATGTAGTTGAGAACTCACTTGTTAGAACAGGGATGCCAATTCTACGGTGGTGACTGCACTGAGGGCTGTACCCATCCTAAAGGTAACAAAGACTGTGGCTTTCAGACATAGGGGTCAGTGACATGGCTCAGTTGGTAAAGTGTTTGAAGAATGAGCTGGATCCCCACAAAAAGGTAGATGTGGTGGTGTACACTTAGGTAGTCCCAGAACTGGGGAGGCTGAGCCAGTGGATGCCTAGGGTTGCCCATCTAGCCAACCTAGCCTATTTGGCGAGTTTGAAGTCAGAGAACCTATTTTTGTCTTTTTTTAAAAAAGTGACTAACACCTAAGAAATGAATGAAAACAGGTTGTCTTCTGGTTTCCACATGCATGAAAACACAAAAAATATGTGGATGCACTTGTTAGGGTCTTGTGCAGCTGGCTCCCCACCACCACCCAGAGTGACCATCTTTGTTGTTGAGCTACTGATTTTTTTTTTCCTACTTGGTCAGATCTGGCCTTTCCCTCATACCATGCTTGGCTTACTGCCCAGAGGCTCTCTTGTGGACAAGGAATAGAAGTCTAAACCCATATTTGCCATGACCTAGGAAGGCGCCTGGAGACAGACAACCTTCTCTGTCATCCCCTTGTTTGTAGTGATCAGTGCGGCTTTGCTTTCTCTCTGGGATGGTTAGACTTTGGGCGGCACACAGTTGACCTGCTAATGAGCCCTGCTCCTCAGAGCTGACAGCCCAGTTCTGCTGGCAGGAGGGCCTCTGGATTCTTCTGCCCCACAGAACCCTTTGTAAAGAGCTTTTCTTGTATGGTCAGATCACTTCAGCCTGTACACTTATTCAGAACTGCAAGGTGTTGGAAAAGACTGACTCTGTTCAGACAGAGTGTCAACTTGTAGATAAGGAGGGACCCCAGGACCCAGTGCTGGAGACTGAACAGGAAACAGGAAAGAGAATAGACTCCCAATCCAGACGTTTGAGCCCATAAACCAACTCTTTCTCAATAAAGTTTGTTTTGTGCAAGATGAGGTGACTGTAAAGGGTATGTGTCCTGGATATACCTGTGTGAATGTGTGTGTGGGTGATCTGGGAGGTCAGGGTGCTCGCCACTCTGCAGTGTGTTC
This sequence comes from Montemys delectorum, assembly GCA_019843815.1. Taxonomy (NCBI): domain Eukaryota; kingdom Metazoa; phylum Chordata; class Mammalia; order Rodentia; family Muridae; genus Montemys; species Montemys delectorum. The sequence goes on along the minus strand of JADRCD010209803.1, from coordinate 13,010 downwards.
TAACTGATAAGGTCCCTTCATTATCCAACACAGGAGCTCTGAGAACAGGGCTTGTTAATGTGGTGGATTGTAGGCAAATGCCGTGTGGTGGCACATGGGATGTAGGTAAATATGAGAAGGGTCTTGGGGTTTCTGTTGCAGATGTCTGAAGGGGGCCTTGAGGGTAACCAGGGACCATGTGGGGGAGATGGAGAGGAGGCTGCCCCTCATATAGGTCCTGTGGCTCAGAAGGGCAACAGTGAGGCCAGCTGCCTTGGAGCAGAGGAACGGCAGGTAATAACTGCTGATAGGGTAATGACAGCCCAGGGAAAGGCCAAACAAGATGAGTTGATTACATTAAATCAGCCCTGACTTTCTCCAAGTTGACTGGTGTGCTGTTGATGTGTCCAGCCTGGGGTAAGGAAGAGGAAAGTGATTCAGCACTGTGCATGCCTAGAAACTAACACAATGACTTTGCTCCTTAGTCCCTCTGTCTTCCCACCAACATGGTTGGGATACGTAGGGTCACGCAGAGCCTCTACATGGGAACCAAATATTTTATTAAATTCCTGTTAGCTCAGGCTTTCTTGGGGCTTCCTAAAGGATGGGCAGCTAGTGCAGGATTGACAGCCTCTTGCAGTGCTTAGGTGCAGCCTCTGTTTGCTTCTTGTGATGTAGTCTTTATCCAACTTTCTGTTTTTTGTTTTTTCAAGTCCTTTGCAATCCCTACCTGGTAGGACTGCACTCTTTTTTTTTTTTTTTTTAAAGATTTATTTATTATATGTAAGTACACTGTAGCTGTCTTCAGACACTCCAGAAGAGGGTGCCAGATGTCCTTATGGATGGTTGTGAGCCACCATGTGGTTGCTGGGATTCTGAACTTAGGACCTCTGGAAGAGCAGTCAGTGCTCTTAACTGCTGAGCCATCTCACCAGCCCCAAGGACTGCACTCTTGCCTGATAGGCCAGAGATTGCTTTGAGCCATAGCTGTCTAGCAGAAGTAGTCCCTGGGTCAGGCAGCCACACCTGCCCCAGCAGCAATATCACACATGTATGACTTAGCCACCATCATGCAATGCCTGGAGAGCAGAGGACCTTTATTAGGTGGGAGAGTTGAATGAAGACAGTGGGGCAGGGGGGTCTGTGACAGCCACTGTAGGAACTGGCAAGGCCTGGAGTCCACTTGGCACAGTGGGAGGCAGCATACCTACAGGTAGAACACAGCCTCTGGGCTGGCTGGGAACTGCTACAGCCAGGACAGCTAGGGGCTCCAGCATTACTAGAACGGAGGGGGAAAGGAGCGCTCAGAACCCAAGTTCTCTGCAAACCTGGGGTAGACACCCATTTGACAGGGTTAAAGTGATCAGACTGAGATTGAGGAATGGTGCCATCCCTTCAGTGTTTCACAAAACCCAAGCATGCCACGGGGTGAGGTCCTGGAACTCTTCCTGTTGGGGGTGGACAGAGGTGAAGGGGCCAGCAGCAGGTGCCAGTGTGGCAGAGGCTCCTGAGGAGGAGCCAGGCTGCAGAACCGTTTACTGGGGACTGGCCAGCTGCCTGGGAAGTGTTCTTGGAAGGCTGTCCCTAAGGTTCTGGAGGAGGCTGGAGAGAGAGCTCCTGCTGCTGTGGCCTCAGGGACTGGGTCTGTTACCCAGGTCGTCAGCATGAGGTTTAAAGAGGGCTGCAGATGAGGCTCTGCTTTGCTGGGCCCTCTGTCCTCCCCTCCTGGGCTGACAGGAGAGCAGTCTGGCTTTAAGATGTAGCAAATAGAGATGGCCAGGCCAATGGAGGTGCAAATGTGGGATCAGTTCTTATTTGGCCAACTATGTCTCAGGCAGGCCACACAGAGGTCTGCGGCTCACAGACGGGAAGCTGGCTTGAAAACAGAAGCATTAACTCTTTGGCGTTACTTCATGCCCCAGCCTCCACCAGAGATTGCATATCACAGAAGTCTTCAGATCTATCCCAGATGGGTAACTCTGGATGGCTTGCCTTTTCGTCATCGGACGCCCCTGTCTGGTGGTAAGATATGGGTGTGAACAGTGAGAGTTGTTCACCTTGGCTGGTGTTGGTACATGTAATCTGCATTTGGAAAGCAGAGGCAGGAAGACCCTGAGCTTAAGGCCCACCTGGTCCACACAGCAGCTTCTGGGGCAGCCACAGCTACATAGTGAGAACATGTATCAACATAGAATCCCCCTCAAAACCCACACCTTAAATTCCCCAAAAGAGAAGGGACCCAGGTCCATTCTTGTTTTTCCTGCAGCCTATCAGCATATGACACGGGAACCTTTCCAGGCAGCATGTATCTTCTCAGCTAGGTCTTAAAGCATGGGCAGGGAGAAGGGACAGGTACAAGTTACTTCTGTCTCTGAGGTCCCTAAGTCGTAGGCTGGGATCCATGTGGGGCAAGTGTCCCCAACCCAGCGCCACCAATCTTTTTGTTTTGTTTGAGACACGGTCTCATTCTGTATCTCAGGCTGGCCTCAAACCTGTGGCAATGCTCCTGCCTCAGCTTCCTGAGCACAGATTACACACATGAGCCACCACACCCAGCCACAGTCATTTCTGATAAATCTTTCCCTTGGGGCTACTGCTGGGACTGGATAAAGGTGTGGCCTATTGGCAAGCCCAGTGAGCTGACCTCTAGCTCCTGTGTGATTGATTGGACTCATTAAGAACAGCTTGGCTGGAGTTTGGGCCATGTGCATGTGTGGAGGGACTTCAGCTCTGGCCCTAAGTGACCCTTGACCCCAAGTGACCTTTCAGTGTTGTTGGCCAGGACTGCATTCCTCTGGTGTTAAGGGAAGAGCTCCTCACAGATCCTGCGTGTGTCTTCGGGTGCCGTCACTGTGTAGCCTACCGTTCTGGGGTCTGTGAAGATCTCATAGTCATTGCCGCCCTGCAAAGAAACACAACAGAAGCAGTGGGCTAGGCTTTGTCCTGGTCTATGGCTACTGCAACCCTGACGCTCCTAGCTTAGCGAGGTTTCTCCAGTTAATCTTTCTTGGTTTCCAAGGCTGACATTTTAGTCTGCATGTATACGCAGAGGTTGACTGAGTGTCTTTCTCAGTTGGTCTCCATCTTATTGAGACAGAGTCTTTCACTGAACCAGCTAGATTAGCTGGCCAGAGAGTCCTAGGACCTACCTGTCTCTGCCTCCCCAGTGCTGGGATTATAAACACCACTATGCCAGGCTTTTTACTTGGTTGCTGAGTATCTGTGGAAACTATGTGACCATACACCATGTCCCCAGCTTTGAGCTTACTCTATCATCATGAGCACCAGCAGCAGCATCTTGAGGAAGTTAGGCTACACAGCCAGGCTGGCCTCAGATTTAAGACCTGCTTTAGCCTCCCTAGGGCTGGGATTACAGGCACAGGCTACCATCATGTGACTTTAATGAAGTTGAAATGGCTCAGTAACAGTATCAGAGCAGACATGAAGAAAGAAGGCAGCAGTGTGAGTGTGCCCAGCAGCAGGTCGAGAGGTAGATCAGCACAGGGTCTCAAAGGAAGTCACACTTAGGTAAGTAAGCACAGGGTCTCTGTGGAGACCACACTGAAGGCACCTGGAAGCATGTACTGCAAAACGCACGGTGTGTGTGTGTGTGTGTGTGTGTGTGTGTGTGTGTGTGTGTGTGTGAAATAAGGGTGCAGCCTTCATATCCCCTCAGCTGTCGCCATCTGAGCGCCAGTTGCCAAACCAACCCATCTTACTCCTTTCAAAACTGGAAAGAGTAAGAGTTGCTGTCCTAAACTTGCAATCAGCCTGGATTCAAAAAACAGCAAACTGTCCCCGTTGAATCACCCCAGAGTGGTGATTACCCGTTGTGAGGCTGTGCCTGGAGCACCCCTCTCTGAAAACCTGTCTATCCCATCACGCAGAGCTCCAGTGGAGGATGGCTGCACCTTCCTTGCCTTCTGCAGACCTCCTCCTCTCCCCCATCTGATCAACTCTACTTCTGAGCAGGAAAAAGGCTTTTAACTGACAAAGCTCAGCTATAAACCAGAAAAACCACAAAACAGAACAAGCTGCCTGTGTGTGTGTGTGTGTGTGTGTGTGTGTACACGTGTGCGCGCACGCACATGTTCAAGAGAGTGAGAAAGTGAAAGAAAGAGAAGACGGGGGTGGGGGTGGGGGGTGGGGATGGATATGAGGAATACAAGACAGAGTCCTACTTAGCTCAGGTTGACCTTGAACATGTAATTCTCCAGTCTCTGCCTCCCAAGTGTTAGGATTATAGGAATATACCACCACACCTGGTTTCACTCAAAAAAATGAGCAGTGGTGGCACACGCCTTTAATCCCAGCACTTGGGAGGCAGAGGCAGGTGGATTTCTGAGTTTGAGGCCAGCCTGGGTCTATACAGAGAAACCCTGTCTCGAAAAACAAAAAACAAACAAACAAACCAACCCACAAATGAAAGCATAGTAATGCAAGAGTTAAACCGAGTAGCAAACCTTCCAAGTCCCATGAGCTTCATTTCATTCTCTTCTGCGAAGTCCCAGCAAGGCTTCTAGATGGCATTCCCACAGCACATGGGGCTGGGGTCCTGATTATAGAGAAGTCTGCTCTGTGGCCACTCTGAGAGGATGGCTGACCTGCTATTATTCTACCCTCAGAACAAAGCTGCTCTGCTTCAGAGCTGCCTGGCTTGAAGCACTGTCACAGCTGCCTTGGACTAGGACTATTATCTGGTCAGAGCTAGGTTTTTGTGAAAAACTCGACCCATTTAAGCAGACGCAGGCATCTATGTGGAGGCTGATCCCCAGCTATTCAGATGACCAGTTCCCCAAAGAAACAAACTCGCATGCTGTCCTACCTGAGGAGACCGGAACAAGCAGGGCGCTGTGACACAGAAACACTAGCTGCCACCAGAAGGCCTCTGCTGAGACCCTAGAGCTTGCCTGCTGTGGCTGGACTGCAGCCTCCATACCTAACAGACGGATGGACGGACGGACGCTGCCACTGCCCTCCTTTCTGGTGAATTCACTCATGGCTCAATACTGAAAAGGGGTGAGGGACACAAAGGAAGCTTCCAGAGAGTCTTTAGATCCAGAGCATAATTTCACTAGCTTGATTTTAAAGACAACTTTTAAGTCTGATGTGACTTTTTTAAAGTCTATGTTCAAAGTGTTTTGAATCCAATGACATCAACAAAGGGTTGATCATAACCCATCATTAAGAAGGTTAAGGAAATAAATAAATAAATAAACAAATAAATATGTAAATCCCCCAGATGGATAACCAGGACTACACTAAGAAACCCTGTCTTAGAAGAAAAAAAAAAGGCAGCCAGAAATGGTGGCTCCCATCTGAAATCTGTGCACTAGAAGCTGAGGCAAGAGGATTACCATGAGTTAGAAGTCAGCTTTGGCTACTGAATTAGCCAACCCCCCCCTAAACAAAAAACAAAACAAAACAAAACAAAACCCATACAGAAATAAAAAGATAACTCAGGTTAGCGTCTGCACTGCTTTCGCTTGAGGACGTGGCCTAAGATTTCCCTTCCTGGAGACAGTCCATGGCTCGCCAATGCTCACTCATGTAAAGATTCATACTAGGATCAGTTAGTTCTCAATTCTTTTGGATCTGTACTCAGCAGTGTGATTCCTGGATCATAAGAGGTTCTATTTTTGGATTTTTGAAGACCACTCTACATAGTTGTCCATATTGGCTGTACCATCTACTTTTCTGAAGTAAAGAGTCATTAATTCCTACTTTCTTTTGTGTGTGTCTATTAATAATGGCCAGTTTAGCAGTAGAATTGGCTCTCACTGTGACCTGGATATACATTCTTACGACCTGTGATTCAGATGTCAACCCTATGTGCCCAGGAGTCCACTGTGTGTCTTCAAACATGTTAAATTAGGTTCTTCATTTTTATTATTTCATATGTATGGGTGTTTCGCCTGTATGTGTGCCTGTGCATTACTGTGTGCCTGGTACCTACAGAGGCCTGACAGAATAGGGCTTCTGATTCCCATGGAACTGGAATTACCGACAGTTGAGCCACCATGTGGGTGCTGGGAAATAAACCCAGATCCTGGAAGAGCAGCCAGTGCTCTTTACTGCTGAGCCTCTTCCCAGCCCTTAAGTGGAGCTCTCACCTGGCTGCTGAGTTGCTGAGTCGGACAGATAGACATATGGTTTGTTGGGCACTTGCTCCCTCACATTTCATAAGTTTTTTTTTTGTTTGTTTGTTTTTTTTTGGTTTTTCGAGACAGGGTTTCTCTGTGTAGCCCCTGGCTGTCCTGGAACTCACTCTGTAGACCAGGCTGGCCTCGAACTCAGAAATCCGCCTGCCTCTGCCTCCTGAGTGCTGGGATTAAAGGCGTGAGCCACCACCACCTGGCTGTTTTGATTTTTTGAGACAGGGTCTTTCTGTATAGCCCTGGCTGACCTGGAACTCACCATGTGGACCAGGCTGGCCTTAAACAGAGATCTGCCTGCCTCTGCCTCCGAAGTGCTGGGCCTGAGAATCTGCACTGCCACCCAGCCACAGGCTGCCTTCTGCTGTGGTCTCCTTGCTGAGCAGCAGCAGTGTGTTTGCCAGGTCCAGCTCTACTTGTTTATTTGGCTTCCACTGCCCAAGCCAATGTCAGAGGCTGCTTCCTGTGTTTTCTAAGAGAACTGGTTTGCCATGTCAGCTCACAGACAGACAACCAAACACAATGAGCCACAGGCTCACATTCACAGAGGCATTACTTCCAGTGACTGAGAGAACAGAATTCACAAGTCTGCCGATGGGTGGATTAAGGAAACTGCGTACCCATACAGTGCAGGGTTAGCTAGCCTTAAGAAAGGAAATTCTTATTGTTGTAAGGATGAATGTGGAGGACGTCACACTAAGTAATATAATCCACTGTCCCCAGGACCCTGCTAGAGGCAGACCTTGGACACTGCTAATCCCGACAGGGTGAGCAGCCATCAAAGGGACCAGAGCTCCATAGCTGCAGCATTTATGATGGATGCCCTACTGGGTTCAGAAGGGCCACCATGCCTAAACCAAGATCCTACAACAGGTGACATGGGCAGTGCAGGGTGAGAAGCTGACAAACACAACCAGAGATGCAAGGCGGTGAGCAGCTGGGACTGAAGTACCTCTTAGGCCTTGGTGGTGGTAGTAAGCAGGTGCGCAGGGAGAGCCTCAGATGCTAGAAAGTGGCTCCAAGGAAACAGCTTCACTGTACCCTCTCTGGCTTCGGCCTTTCCTACAGGGCTCAGGCCTCATCTATGCTGAACTGGGTTTTCTGCAAGTTCTCACTGCTGTTCCGCAGCATTCCCTATGTGACACTCTAGGCAGACGCTCACTTCAGTTATCCCTGACCAACAGTGTGCATCAGACTCAGGTAATTCCCCATCTTCTCATGTTTTTGACCATAGCGTGAAATTTACTATGAACAAAGGAGGAGGGTCATAGAGCAACAGTAGTGAAGACACTTAATTCAAAAGACACACTGACAACCACCTGCAGTCCTTGCTCTAGGGCCATCGGGCAGGGTGTAAGATGGCCAAGCAGCACAGGAGACCTTCCTACTTACCGGCATAGTCTTGTCTCCAAAGAAATAAATGGTCTTATAGCCAGCATGTTCCAGGTGTCTCAGGCAATACCGCTTGTCCCATCCTTCAGGAAAGACATCGAAGCTGATTTGGCCACCTGCAGGATAGGGAGGGGACAAGGCTAAGCAGGGCTGCGGGTGCAGCTCAATGGTAGAGGGCTTGCCCAGCAAGCCCCAGGTGAGAGGAGGGAGACTAACACCTTTTAGAACATAATGCAGCTTGTTATCTTTTTATACCCTTGCTCTCCTCTCACGGTTACTTCATGGACAGGATCTATGTGCTTCCCCAGCATTATTTCGCCTGGATCTAAAAGCAACCATCTCTCTTAATGCTTTCCCAAGGAAGAGGCTTATGTAAGACCTTAATGGCTTCCCTTAGCCCAGCGGGCCTGTCTGGCACTTTGAAACCCTGAATCAGGCAGGGTAGTTCATACCTAACATCACAGCATTCACAAAGCTGAGACAGGAGGATTATGATGAGACCAAGGTCAGTCTGGACTTCATGTGAATTCCAGGCAGGCCTTTAAACAGTAAAAACCTTTTAAAAAGAACAAAACAAACAAAAAAGCAAACCTAACTAAACCAAACCACTACTGGTAGAAAACGGCAAAGTCAGGCTGTACGAGGCTAGCCTGTACGCAGCAGGTCTGCCACATCCCAGAGCTTCTAGGCACTTACCCCCTAACTTTTTTCTTCTTTTCCTTCCTTCCCTTCTCTCATTCATTCATTCATTCATTCATGTCTGTATACCAATGCATGTCTAGTGCCAAGGAAGCTTTGTCGCAGAAACCCTGGAACTGGAGTTAAAGATGATTGTGGGCTGTCATTTTGACCCTGGGAATTGAACACAGGTCCTCTGAAAGAGCAGCCAATGCTCTTAACTGCTAAGCAAGCTCTTTAGCTGCTATGTGGGCACTTTTCATAGCCAAAACCAAACAACAACAACAACAACAGCAACAAAAAAAAAAAACCAAATAAGCAAAAACCCTAAAAAAACATTTTCAAAGCTATCAGAAAAACATTCCCTCACAGTTCAGAAATAATTGACACTCTCCCTGGTGGTGTATGACCGTGGTTCCTTTGCAAGGATGGTTTCCTACAGCTTGCACACTTGTGTTAAAGCTGGCAAAGGCAGAGGACTTTAAGAGAAGGCTGATAGAGTTACTAGGAGAAAGGACCATGTTTGAAGCTTTTAACCAGTAAGCATACATGAGATGGCTCAGTGAGTGAAGGAGACTACTGCCAAGTCTGACGACCTGACCTCAGTCCCCTGGGGCCCACATGATGGGAGGAGAGAACTGACCCCTCAGAGCTGTCCTATGACCTCCACATGTGCTGTGGCCTGTGTGCTCCCCACAACAAACCAAACAGAATCATCAGACTTAACAGGCATATGCTATTAAGTGATAAGTCAGGGGCCAGGCTTCAGACACAACTCTGACCAGAGTCAGTGCTGGCTCAGGGGCAGTCAATACAGGCTCTGTTAGTCCAAACAACTGTCTGTTCCTTTCTGAGCCTGATTCTTGCTCTTTCAAAGCGACCCACTAACTTCTGTGGTTCCTTCATGGTAATACAATGCAGGATTTCAAGACACCTTAGTGTCCATCTGAGAGGCTCCGTCCACCTCTCCTCTGGAGTTCTGTCAAGCTTCTCTTCCACCTACAAGTGTGAAGACTTTACTGGTCATACTCCAAGTCCCAGCTCTTCTGTGTAGGACAGAAGAGCAGAGGGCTGCATAGAACCCACTTCTGGTTTAGGAATGTCCTGCTGTGGCTGCTTGTCCAGTCTACAGGCTGCTGTGTAACTGTGGCAGAAGAGTAGAAAGCAAAAAAAAAAAAAAAAAAAAAAAAAAAAAAAAAA
>JADRCD010209802.1:0-11068 GCA_019843815.1 Montemys delectorum | reverse complement strand
GCTAAGCACCTCTAAGCATATCTACTTTATAAATGGATTTTATCCCATTTCTAACTAGTTTCTGGGTAACTGTTACGTGTATAAGCTCTCTTATAGAAGCTCAGGCATACACCTTATAAATCCTAGGGTCAGAAAGAATAAAGATGCTACTGAGATTGGAGTATGGTAGCGTAGGAGACATATAGACGTACATTCTGGATGATTTTTAGAGATACTGTCTCTAGTTACAGTAATTTCTCAGGGGACAGCTGGAAATGACCCCCAGCAGAGGTCACCACGTCCAGTCAGCTTAATTAGTGTTGCAGATGCTCTTTCTCCATTTTCCACCCTCAGTCTTAGGTCAAGTGCCTTTAAGGAAAATATAACACATTGAGACTTACCCTGTGGCTCTGGAGTCCCCACAACATTGATTCCTATGTTGGAGCTACCTGACTTCCCACTTGCCTACAGGATCCATAAACTTTATGCAGATGAAAGGCCATGTGGTTGTTTCCTGTAGGCCAGGTGGCTATGCCTGGTGCTCTGAATTCTGGAGACCTGGGACTGCAGTGTCATGAAAATACACTTGATTTTTACACTGAGTTGCTTGTCACAAGTTCTCCAAGTTTTTTTAGGTTTCTGATGTGGCCAGTTCTACCCACCCCCTACATATCAGAGCAATAGGCTTCCTTCAAGAAACTCTCTAGAACAGCCTCCTCTTTAGATTAGCCTCTTCTAGTTGCTATTCAGTGAGTGTCATCTATCACTATGGATTCTCCCTTCTTATGTAGTAGTTTATCCTTTTGTTTCTTGGAGACCAAGCTGAGTGATTTCAGATTGTATAAATAATCCTTGTGAACTCACTTGAAAGTTCAAGCTTCTCAGCAGGTGATATGACTTAGAGACAGCCTAGAGAGTCAAGAAACAATTTCTTCATCTTACTAGTGACACTAAAGTTTCCCACAGTTGAAAGCTGTACCCAAATTAGGGTATTAGATTCTGGTAGATGATATAATAAAAGTGCCATCTCAGGGCAAACATACAAGAAAGGCCACACAGCACTTTCTGTGTAAGTCACAAATATTCCATACACACACCCTTTCCCTGCAGATGTAGGCAGTCATACTGCTTTTGCTTTGGAGGAGTTGAAGGGAGAATAAGACTGCAGAATCCTATCTTTTTCTGGCCACTGAAGATCCTATAAGGTTATGTTCAAGTTTACAACAGGACACTGGACCAACCCAACAGCAACTTACTCCACAGGGAGCATCTCACGAACCCTTGCCATAGCCCCCGTACCTCCACCTCCATGGGGAAGGTATACCTCATATGATCACTGAGAGCCAGCAACACCTGAGGGTGGTTTGTAATAGCAGGAAGGGGGTTACCTCTACCCAACTATTTAACATCTACTCCCAGCTGCCTTTGTATGGCGATAGCCACAGAAACTTTTCAGTTGCTGCCTTCTGAAGCTGGACAGCTGAACTGGATCTGAAGCAGTTTTTGGGAAGGATTATCCCTAATTAGTTGTCTCTCCCATGAGGATACATGTCAGTGTGGGTAGAACCCAGATTTGTTAAGTTACAGAAGAATCAAAGCCATCGCTGCGCAATTGGGCTCCTAGCATTAGGGTTTAAGGGTTGTCTAGAGATAGGTTGATATCTCTCCTCTACCAGCCACTAGTTGTACAGCTTTGGAGGAAGGTCCAAGGTGGGGAGGTAAGCTCTGCTTGTCTTGGATGTACAAGAAGATGCAAGAGTATGAAAACATCCCCCTGAAACAATGGCATGCCCAGAATATGTTCCCTTGTGTCACAGACACTGGCCATCCCCAAGTCTTGTAGCTGACACTGTCTGTTGAATCCTGTTGGGCAAGAAAACCTAAGCTTCCTAAGTAACAGCAAATACAAACTGTGGGGTATTCTGAGCCCAGTGTATTATTTCGGTGACAGAATCAGCAAGGCCCACAGAGCATAAATGAATGAAGAGGCAAGTTCATCACTATCTTCCTGGGGGCCAGAAACAGCACATAGTGACCACGGACTTTTCAGTTTTTTTTCTTTTTTCTTTCTTTCTTTCTTTCTTTTTATTTTTTTTTAAAGATTTAGTTATTTTATGCATATGAGTACACCATATTCAGACACACCAGAAGAGGGTGTCAGATCCCATTACAGATGGTTGGGAGTCACCATGTGGTTGCTGGGAGTTGAACTCAGGACCTCTGGAAGAACAGTCGGTGCTCTTACCTGCTGAGTCATCTCTCCAGCCCAGCTTCTCAGTTCTTACAACGGGAAAATATTTTCATCTAGTGTCTGGAACTTCAGCTCCTGGAGAAATCTGACTTGCTGAGAAGTGACTTGATCTGAGATCTTTTCAGATTAAGTGACTAAAATGCTAGCTATGGAGGCAATCAGGCTGAGGGTTGGGGTTGGGAGGGTCTTGCCAGGTCTAGGTGCATTTCCCATCTGAGAACTTCCAAGTGAAAGCATACTCAGGAAGATCCCAGATGCAAAAGTCCTGGCCTTATAGCTGACCTCATTGCTCCGGAGCTTGATAGCCTAAAGGAGTACATCTCATGATCTGGATTTCCTGGGTAATCTTCTGCTCTGAGCACATGATCCAAGGAGCCCCTCTTAGATACTGGATTGCCGAGGTCATGGAGTAGGGTTTGCTCCAGCTTTCAAAACTCCCAGCTTCTGATCCTTTTACGTGGGTCAGCCGTCTCCTACTTCCTAACCTGGAAGGGACTCTTTTTTTTCTGGTCATAAGATTCTGTCACCTCCCCCATCTTCATCTCTGCATTGAGTCTGGGTTTAAATGCTCAGCCTGCTCCTTTCTAAACCTTCACTGAATTGAACAGCCAACCATCACTTCTCCTTTCTGACCAAAGGATGTTCCTTTGATAAAAAACTTTAGGCAGCCCAGAATCCTTTATGTGAAGAGAAGGCCATACAGGGCTAGTACTAGAGCAAAACAACTTGCCTCAGGTGGAGGTGGGCCAAGGAGAGGTTTTATTTCCTCAAGTCTTAGAGGCTGATAGAGAAAGAAAAAGTTATGAGGAGAGAGAGAGAGAGAGAGAGAGAGAGAGAGAGAGAGAGAGAGAGAAAGAAAGAGAGAGAGCATGAGAGAAGAGAGCACAAGAGAGAGAAGAGAGCATGAGAGAGCATGAAGAGCAAGAGAGATAGAGAGACAGAGAGAGAGACAGAGACAGAGACAGAGAGAGACAGAGAGACAGAGAAAGAGAGCTCACTTCATAAGCTTAAAAGAAAACACAGGAGAAAAAGTCACTACCCCACTTCAATCCCACAGAGCCTGAAGGAGCCACCTATAGGATAGATTCTCTACAACAGCTCGCACCAGCCAAGCTGACTGAGGAGTGAGCTGGAAGAGTGAGGCCACAGCTTTCATGTTTATGTTTTTCCTCTTACTACCCACTCTCCCATTAAAGAAAACTCTATCACCTGAACCATAGCATCTCACCTGTGCTAACTCTCCACCACCAGCACCCTGATGGGCTTTCCGGATAAATCAGATGCTGTGGCCAGGCACATGGCTAAGATTAGACTCAAGGCTTGTGAATAGTTCCCAGAGAGGCTAGCAGCTGACTGGTGTCAATACAAAAGCAACTCTCAGCTCACAGAGAATAGGAAATGTATCTACTGAAGCTAAGTACAGCTGACCAGAGCTTAGAACCACATATTTAAGTTACTCTACTGTGTTTTGCTAGTGAGGCTAACAGTCTTGTAAGATTTTTAAAATAATATGTCCCTGAGTGTTTGTTAGGAACAAACTTCCCATTTGTGTTCATAGCCATTTATTTTTAGAAGTCTGGTTATTCCCTCCTTGAGGGGTTAAATGTCAGATTTATGTGCAATTGTGTAATGATTCTGTGTGTAAAAAAATGAGAGTTGATCCCATAAAGAGAATACAAATGCCTAGAGTTAAGAGTTTGGAATATTGAATGAGCAGGGCTAGAGTGAGTGAGCTTGAGTGGAGCTGGAGTGAGAACTGGGAAGATGGCTCAGCAGTTAAGAGCACTGACTGTTCTTCCAGAAGTTCTAAGTTCAAATCTCAGCAACTACATGGTGGCTCACAACCATCTGTAATGAGATTGGATGCCCTCTTCTGGTGTATCTGAAGCCAGCTACAGTGTACTTATATATAATAAGTAAATAAATCTTAAAAAAAAATAGATTTTGGAGTATTAACTCTGTCACATGTGTGGGTTGATCGACTATTTTATTTGACTGTGAAATTTAGTGCACTCCAGGAATGAGAAGAGTTCCTGTCTCTGCTGCCAGCTCCAACGTTGAAATCAAAGCAGCATCGCACCTGGGAAGCTGTCCCTTACTTGATACAGGTGTTGCTGAGTTTCCCTTGTGAGGATGATTCCTGTCACCTCCTGTAATAGGCACGTGTAAGCAATACGGTAATTTTGTGTAGCTCAGTCAATATTCAAAGTGACTTAATGAGTTTTTGAACTAGAAGGATTAAATTATAAAAGCATGTGAAGTATCTTCATGTGTTTGTAATAGACATTAAAGCAATTTTTCTTTGGTACAATTAGCCAGGGGGCTACCTTGAAAGGGTGTGTCAATGTTGCTCCTTTGGGTGACAGCATACCATCCATATTCCTTCCTGAGAAAAAACTGAGTCAGAGCCACTTGCCAGCCTGGGCAATTCCTTCTCAGCTCCCAGTCCTCTCCCTGAGTCCCTGCTCCCCATGCCAGCCTGGGCAATTCCTTCTCAGCTCCCAGTCCTCTCCCTGAGTCCCTGCTCCCCATGCAAGGTGTCACTGTCTCTGCCTTGCTCTCATTGAGTCTGCCTCAAGAGTGAAACCTTTACCCCCAACCCCCTTTTGAAAACTGAGCACAGACTGTAGATTCTAACTTCCCCTGAAGTTAGGAGGGCAGGGTGTGGTATTTGACTAGGAATGAATGCTTGTGTTTATCGGAATGGACTGTAAAGGAACAGGGTGTTCTACTCGACTCTCTACATCTATCCAAACACCAACAGGTAGAACATGGTGAATACACTTAACGTTTATTTGTCAATTATACTTCAAAGCTGGAGTAAAGGAGGGGGAGGAGGAAGAAGAAGAGGCAGAAGAAGAGGAGGAAGAGAAGTAATAGGAGTAAAACAGGCTGGGTCCTTATTATGACAGTAATCTTGTCATAGGGTTTTGGGAGATGCCTTCCTGTTTCTGCTTGCTTCTGAGTAGCCTGGCATTGATTAAACAAACAAAACAAAACAAACCCCACAAATGTTAACAACATAAACATTCTGAACCATTGAACCATTGCTGAGTGATCCACATGGCCTTTAGTGTTCTTGAAATAACATTTTTACAAATCCCTTTTTTTTTTTTCTTCACTGTACTTGGGTGACTTGGGTTTACTCATTTGGACTAAAGAGATAGTATGAAATTGCTCCTTTAGGCTCTGTACACAGGGTCCCTTGATGCCAGTGATCAAAGGATGAATGCCAGGCCAGCAGGCTCATCTCAGGGCAGCTCCTTGTCTTTAAACACTTTGTCTTCAGTTTGCAGAGCACCCTTTCTGTTCAGAGAAATGATGTCCCTACTGCAGAGAGCAGTAGATGTAATAAACACCAATCTCTGCACTGGCAGAACCTACATTTTAGTGGGAGAAGCAGATAATCAACAAAGGATATGCTTTCCTGCTTGTCAGATGGAGACAGGGCTTTGGAGAAACAAAGCAGATTCACGGCATTTGAGGATGTGTCAGGGATGCGGTTTAAAACTGAAGGCAAAGGTGACACTCAGCAAAAGTTGGTGGAGGAAAAAGTCTGACTTTTGCGTCTACGTAGGGGAGAGCCTGATGGTCACGGGAAATTCTTTCTGCAGATATTGCCTACTTACGGAGAACCCGCTAGTCATTATTTCTGCAAATATTTAATTGGATCATGCGTTGCTTATTCTAGAAATATCTGTGGGTTTAACATTTCTAGGTAGTGGGGAAGGAAGATTAGGGGATAAGACAAGAGAGAAACTCTAAGGCCGTGGCACGTGGGCTTTCAAAGGCTGTTGTCAGTGGGCTGGGGAGGTGGCTGAGTCAGTAAAGTGTCCGCTGCAGAAGCATCAGGACATGAATTCAGATCCCTAGCACCCACGTAAGAATCCAGGCACTGCTGAAGCTGAATGGGGGAAGCAAAAGAAAGAAGGACTTGAGGTGCTCACTGCCTGGCTAGTCTTCAATTAGTGAGCTGTAAGGGACCCTGTCTCAAAAAAAAAAAACAAAAACAAAAACAAAAACAAAAACAAACCAAACAAACAAAAAAAAAAACAAACAAACAAAAAAACCCAAAAACCAGAAAGTAGAGAAGTGACTGAAGTAGCCAAAGATGTGGATCTCTGACCTTCACTCATGCACACCCTACCCAGATGCACAACATGCACATGCACACATGTACACATGCATACATACACAATAGAACACCTTTGTCAGGATAGTGGCTTTTTCCTAAAACAAACTTAGGAGGTTTAAATAACTCTAGAAGGTTTAAACACTCTAGAAGGTTTAAATAACACAATATGACACTTTTGTAAAGAGACAGATGTGGATTTCAGTACACATGTGTCTCTGAATGAGAATAAGCCTGGGGTTCTGTTAGAAGGGCACATTCCCAAACCCTGCCTCAGGCCCAATGACTCAGACAGAGCAGTCTGGATTTCAGCATATCCTCTTGGGATGAGATTTATTACAGCACCCTGGTTAAATCTGAATTTCAGATGACAGTAATTTTTCTTAAAGAACATCTCATGTAATATTGAGTAATCATTAAAATTATTTGTTTGTCTGAAATTCAAATCAAGCCAGGCAGCTTAGTCATTAGCCTGGTCACCCTACTACCAGCTGATGCCAATGAGAACCACAGTCCTAGAAGATGTTATGGTCTGACCTAGGTGTCTTTACCTGGCCAGAGTAATCACTCTAGCTTCTACCACATTGATGAATGATGGCTGTCAGCTGCCCCTTCTCTACTCAACTGTCCAGAAACCAGCAGGACCACCATGACTCTACATTCCGTAACTGAAGATTAAGAAGTGCTGGACCTCTTGCCTTGGGGCTGGCACCTCAAAAACCCTCCCTATCACAGGTGGATAAAGTCAAGGTGTTTATGCTCTGACCTTCTTCCTCTGATCTCCTCACTCCTGGAAAGAACTCTTCAATCTATCAAATGACCCCCAGTATCTTCCAGGAGCTGTTCCTAGGCAACGTACTCCAAGGCAGATGTTCTCTACTGTATGGAGGACAGATCATTGAGGCAGGTACACAAGTTGGCATTTGAGTGGAAAATCCCAGTGCTTTGGTTGGGGAGGTGGTGGAAGAGATGATGAATTTGGGAGAGGTCTGAGAACCAGGGTACTTGACTTTAGTGGTAAGTTTGGGTGAGATGCAAGAGAAATTATCAAAGAAAACTTCAAGGCTTTGTCATGCATGGGAAATAAGCTTCCTTTGGGAAGGAGCTGCTCTGGCTTTTGCATATAAGTTGCAGCTGCCTTGCAGTGGTCCAGATAGATGTTTTAGGGATCAGATGTTTACGCCATCCTGGGGCTCTAGATCAACTCAAGGGCTTTTAGCATGAAAGGAGCAATTTGCAAGGTGTCAGGCATCATGATCTCACTGGATGGAGTCATGGATGGAGGATAAAGTGAATAAAGAGAAGTCTGGGGTATCCTTGCTCCTTGTCAAGACCCAAAGGCTAAAGAGAAACTAAAGGAGATAGGAGGAGCCAACAGCCATACAGGGGTGTCATGGCTGAAGCCATCTCTGTAATGCCATGAAATACTTGTGGAAACACCGTATGTGAGGTCCATAAATGCCATTTCACACATCAGCATGTCCCCTCACTCCTGTATACTCATATGTAGCCATACGAAATAACAGAGACAGGCACCACCCCCAAATACTGATGACTGCAACCATGAGTGTCCCCCACGGGAGTGGAGAAGGATAATAGGTTGAGTCTGAGGAGAACAGCTGGAAGAAAAGAGGCAGGGGGATGAACTCTCCTGCCGAAAACCTTCTGACTAACTGATGCCCTGTGACATTGGTAGAGAGGAAATCAGGCATGTGCAACCTTTAGCCCATGAACCACACAGCCCAGAATAGAGCCTCACACAAAAGTCATAAGCTTCCTTAAAACATTAGGAACATTTCCTTGAAATTTGATCATATGTTTCTAAAGCGCGGACTTTGTAAATAACAATGTCCCATGAGGAAGTCAAAACATCAGACAGTTTACTAGCTTTAATCCACTGAGTTTGAGGTAATTTCTTAGATTCTACTCTGTCTCTCCCCGCAGGGCATGTCGAGGTAAGAGCCCAGCAGGAGCCATACCTCTACAGTCCTGAGCCCTGGGCTGGTGCAGGGCAGAGGACAGACGGAGCCTTTTTCTTTCAAGCTGGGGCTTCCATACCTGAGGATGAGAAGTGATCTTTGTGATGTCTGGAACCTTCAGGGTCTATGCAGTGCGTGATGCTTTCTTTCTTCAGCAGGGAAGGAGAATACATCTTCCTATTGTCTCAGGGCCCTATGTGTTTTCAGCGGACACCCTTTGGTGGCTGTTTGGCTATTCCCTGAGCTCATAGAAAACTGCTTCTGCATATGGAATTGAAAAGATGAACTGTTAATCCAGGAATAATTTATCCTTGGTAAAATGGCTAGAATGCTAATTGTCATCAGTTTCTGAGGACTATCTGCAAGGTAGTTCGAGAGGAGATCAACCTCATTCTCACATCCTCCTTGAGTTTTCTGTATTTCCAGAACCCAGCACAACAGGGTTGTGCTGAGAGCCAGTCTGTTTTCTTACCTTCTGTGAGGGCATCAGTGAAGGACCTGGATGGAGGATGGGGAGGAAGGAAAAGGGGGTGGCTATAGTCGCAGCCTTCAAGACTCTATACTAGTCCTACAGGTACTGATATCACTTGAGCCAGGTTTTGCACGTGAACAGAAGGAGTTGAGTGAGAAGCATGCTGCCCTGGTCTTTCCTCAATGGAGGACCAACTTTGTAGGTGTTGTCAGGCATGTTCCATTCCCGTCAGTCTAACTGCTTGAATTGACAACTAAGCATGATGGAAAGGCAGAGCCAGACTTCCATAGGTGTGGCCTGTTTCCCTAAGCCTGAATGAAGCTTTCTGGATCTACAACTGAAGTCTCTTTCTACCTAATTTCCTCCCCTCCCTCTTTTCATAGGTGACTGGCCTTAAAGCCTGCCACACTTATGAGTGCTCCTCCCCCTCATATTTCTCATAGATATTTTCCTCAACTAACCTTAATCATGATGAGTTTCTTTTAGCATCTGCTTCCTAAAGGACCCTGACAGTCACACCCACACATAGGAATGCACATATTTCATCAGTAGACAAGCCCACGACTTCTCACAATCTCAATACACCCACACCAGCAGCACACAGATCAAGAGAGAAACATTACAAGTGCCAGAAAAGTCCCCCCTGCTCCTTTACAGCCTCCTCCCACAGAAGGTGACTAATCACCACCAAGATCTCAACTCTTAACAGCCCACTGAGGCACAAGAAAGATATCACAAAGATAGAAAACGAGAGACCACTGTGTCTTCTGAGAACACACACACACACACACACACACACACACACACACACACACATACACACACGCACACGCACACGCACGCTCGCACGCTCGCACGCACGTATTTCTCAGCACCTGCAGAACAAAGTTAGCAATCTAACCATATTCCATGATAAGTGTCCTTGCAACACAACTACTGTCCTTGCAACCACAATCTGTAAACAAAATTTAGAAGCCCCATGATGAACTGCAAGAGCTTTTTCATCAGTTATGAATTGTGGGATCCTGAAAGGTAGCTTGGTTGAGCTAAGGCTCGAAGCCCCAGAAAACCCTGAAGGGACTATAGGCGATTCACCTGATTCCCAGGCACCACAACCTTGTCACTAGCCACAGCCCCCCATAGATTTGTGACCATCAGTCATGAAAGGGCAATGCTCCAAGCCCCTCCACTTGTAGAAGACCTGACCTGTGGTTACATAAGGTCAAGACAGATCTCCATTTTAATGAGGTACCTGTCTTAGTCAGGGTTTCTATTCCTGCACAAACATCATGACCAAGAAGCAAGTTGGGGAGGAAAGGGTTTATTCAGCTTACTCCCACATTGCTGTTTATCACCAAAGGAAGTCAGGACTGCAACTCAAGCAGGTCAGGAAGCAGGAGCTGATGCAGAGGCCATGGAGGGATGTTTTTTACTGGCTTGCTTCTCCTGGCTTGCTCAGCCTGCTCTCTTATAGAACCCAAGACTTCCAGTCCAGGGATGGCACCACCCACAAGGGGTTCTACCCCCTGGATCACTGAGAAAATGCCCCACAGCTGGGTCTCATGGAGGCACTTCCCCAACTGAAAGTGCCTTCTCTGTGATAACTCCAGCCTGTGTCAAGTTGATACACAAAACTAGGCAGTACAGTACCTAAAGTCCTGTAGACCTTAGCCAATTAAGCTTTCCTTCCCAGACTCTCCTCCCTGAAAAGGGTATTTAATCTCAGGCCCACCCTGAGAAAGGGTGTATGGTTTTACTCGTCCACTTTCTGCCATGATAATAAATGTCTTAAAACCATAGACTGTTGTGGGGAGCCATGGAGAAGGCCTTCGCCTATAGAGCCACTGTCTAATCTCCCGTAGAAGACCTCCCTATGCTCCCAGCCACGGCTGTCACCAAGCCCAAGCCCAAGACTGCCACCCTCAAGCCACAGACTATCCCCGTGGGACCAGCCAGAGCTCCCCTCTTTTCTTCCTGGCCCCAGCCTCAGCCCTGGGCTAGATCCAGCCTGTGGGGGCGTGGCCCACTCTGTTCTCAGCTCTTCCGTGGCTTCCAACAGCGCCTGGATATCTGAGAGCCTGAGAACTAGACAGCCTCGGCCTCGTTGCAGGCCTTGGGACCCCTGAGCCAGCTCCGGCTGTCCCACGACTCAGACTGGTCTTTCCCACCCCGGAGTGGTGTCCCAGAGCTTCCTTATGGCCCAACACCCGCCTGGCAACAGCATGGGGGTAAGCTGGTCACTCCTGGTGTCCTGT
>JADRCD010209801.1:0-13702 GCA_019843815.1 Montemys delectorum | reverse complement strand
ATATATATATATGTCATTTTCCTTTCCAATGTGATTCAAATCAGCAGCTGATAATTTCATGTAGCTAGAAGATTTGAGAGGTTCTAAACTATCTGGTCTTGCAAAGTAGAGTTCTAGGTGTGATTGCAGGACGATGACATCTTGGTCAGAGTGAGTGTTGTTTGCGTGGTTGGTACACTCTGAAATACAGATGAATGAGCTAACCATGGTGTCTGGAATTGATCTCAAAACTTCTACAGCGGAAGGAAAGAAATCCTGTTATTCCATGTCAGCATGAATCGGTGGTTTTTATAGGTGAGTGGACAATGACAATTAACTTTATTATGTCAACCCTTTGTACTTTTTTATTTGCTTAAAATTTCTCATCTCAAGGTTCCCTAAAAGAGGAAATTCACTCTTCCTGATGAGAATATTGTGGAGTAGATATGTTGGTCCATCATAAATCTAAGTTCTAGGCAATTCCACTTTTGACATCCCTCACTTGAATTATGGGAAGATTGTCATATCCAGCCAAAGGTGGGTAAAAGCGATAGCTCAGAGGTTACAGGCATACAATGTTCTTGCAATGCAACCTAGCTCCTTGGCAGGTTCACAATCACTTGTGGGTACACCACGGGGGTAATGTGAGCCTCAACCCCTCCCCAATAGCACCAGCATTGACATGGATAGACTTTACCCACACACACACACACACACACACACACACACATAACCAAAAATATTAAAATATTTATTTTAAAGCTGAAAGTGAAACATCTTTAATTTATATATTTACATGTAATTTTTACCAGTGGAATTTTGAATAAAGGCAGCTAATGAAACAAAACGTGATTTTATGTTCTTTTCCCAGGCAAAGGATTAAATCATTGCTTTAAGAATAATGTAATAAAACACTTTTCTAAAATACTTGTCTTAAGTGGGATATGTGCATCTAGAAGTAGGTTTTTCTGAAAAAAAATGACAGAATATTTTAATTTTCATCAAGACATTTCTACATCAAAGCAAGTTGCTTGCTCTGATGCCAAATCATATAAAATGGATCTTTTTAAGAATACAATGTAGACAGCAACAAGGGCCTGAGTAAAAGATAGCAATTGATAAAGGGGAAAAATGATATAAAGAGAAAGGTCTGTCCCTTTTCAAGGACTCATGAAGACTCAGGCAAATATAACACAAGTAATGAGATATTCTATGCATCCTGAGAAGGAGGGCTGTTCATTAACAGTTCTGTTATCACACTGCTAACTGAAGGCAATTCAGCTTACTGTTTAGGAAATCTTATACATTGAACTGACATTAGTAGACTGAACTGTAATTTCACACTTCATCATTTGTTGACAAGACACTTTTCTAACAATATCTCAGATGCTTTTCACAGATCTTAAATTACTGAAGAAATCATTCAAAATAGTTTTACTATTACCAAATTTCCTCTCAAATTTTATCACCAGAGAATTTTTTTCAAATTTTATGATATTTCCTAGCAAGGATATAATTTCAAAATATGTAACACTTTTATAGTGTACTTAAAATTAATTATTAAAATGTATTTAAATTACTTCATTACTAAAAGAACTTACTATAGGTAATTAGGTAGAATCTTCCTTTAGTCAGTTAAGCTTAACTAGAAACATTATAACATTATGCTTATAAAAGATTGTACTGCAAAAAAATTGTAATGTAGAAAGTTTTCATTGTCCTACTTCAGCATGAACTGGTAAATTTTGTAGCTGAGTTGCCAATAAAAGTGACTTTCTGGAAACTTATTAGTTTTAATGACACTATCTATGTCATTAAATCATATTACTATCTGGTGTTAGTTAGGACAGACAGAAAGCTTCATACTCCCATATGTATAATATCTTTTTCCATTCTAATTGTACATGTTGTTCTACCTCTTAGTCACATTCTTTATCTCGCTTCATAGTTTTGAACCAGGAGAGAACTGCAGAGTGGCTGAAGTCGGCATAAAGTGGGTAATGTCAAATGAAAGTGTCTGTTTTTTTCTCTAGTCAAGGGATGGAGTTTCTACTATGACTTCCATATTAAATTTTCCCATTAATTAACTCTTCATAAGGTATTTTTTAAATGGTTGTTGAAAGTTCCACGTTTATATCCTTCAGCAACAAAAAGTTTCTAAGACTGAGTATATTGTTGATCTTGTGTTAGTCAAGCTATTTTTCTCATAAGTTGGTTAAGATGTTTCAATAGTGAGCCGATCAAAGAGAGTTAGCAGCAGAACTTGATGATTCCTAAATCTGGTATAAAGACATTACCCTCCAGAAAATTTTGTCTGGTTTGAATGAATTTACTAATGTTCTTCTCCTTTTTCTTTAGAAAAGAAATATAAATTTCAACATTTCATTTTCTCTTAGCCTTCCTACATTACAATAATAAAATATTAAAGACCAAAGGACATAAAATTAACTAAAATTTCTTCCTCCTAGTTCCAATATGGTGATTTGAATAAAAACTGTCCCCATAAGTTCATACAGAGTGGCTCTCTTAGGAGGTGTGGACTTGTTGCAGTAGATGTGGCTTTGTTGAAGGAAATGCGTCACTGGGTGATCAGGCTTTGAGATCTCAGAAACTCAAGCCCAGGCCTACTGGTTCACTGTCCCTTTCAACTGCCATTTCTAGCTTGTCAGTTCAGATGTAGTACTCTCCCCTCCTTGTCTAACACCATGTCTACCTATATATCACCTGCCATTATGACAAAGGACTAAACCTTGAACTGTAAGCCTTCCCCAATTAAATGTTTCCCTTTATAAGAGTCGCTGCAGTCATGGTGTCTCTTTACAACAAAACAGTAACTGAGACATCCAGAGTCTAGAACTCTGAGCTGGGGAGCTAACACAATCATTTTTTTGTTCTCATATGTATCTCCTACAAGCTAGCTTGACTCTAAATTTACAGGGAGTTTAGGGTCATAATATACAAATGTTTGGAGAACACAATTCTATAGTATTTTTACTCCTTATGTTTGCATTGATATTATAATAACTGTAGAAAGTAAGATACAAAATAAACACCTTTTATTGTGCCCATGTACATAATATGATTTGATCAATCCTCTGTAACCCTTTCTTGCCTTCTTTCACATTTCCCTCTTCCACAATTTCTCTCTCTTTTTTTTTTCATGCTCTTTATTTCTTTCTCCTTCTTCCACATTTGAGAGAATACTAGAAATACCTTCTTTCCTGAG
Organism: Montemys delectorum; assembly: GCA_019843815.1. Lineage (NCBI taxonomy): Eukaryota > Metazoa > Chordata > Mammalia > Rodentia > Muridae > Montemys > Montemys delectorum. The sequence continues at coordinate 10,497 of JADRCD010209801.1, read as the reverse complement.
TCTGGATTATTTGAGTTAACATAATTATCCATGTTTCATCTATGTTTTTATATGTGTTCTTCACCCATTGTTGTATGAATTTTTTCTTATAATGGTGTGAGATTATACCAGTTGGTGTCATAAACATGTCTAAGTGCAAAATCAGAAAGATTCTTGGATTATACATCCCAGCTTCAACATTATACCAATCTTTACTAATTTAAGATAATTAAAGTTTCTAAATCTTAGTCTTCTCACCTCCAAGCTATGATGATGATACAGATAGAAATATATTTCTCTACTGCAGTTAATGTATTTATTATAGTACATAGTACTTTATAAACTTCTGGGGCTTTTATTAATTTGCTATAAAGTCCAAATTCTCTTTTTTGTAGACAATATTTATAGAAGTATTGTTCAAAACAATTCAAAGTGGAAATAGCCAAAATGTCCTTGAAATATATATAAGAAAAGCACATAGGACATGTGTATAATAAGCGTACTATTCACGCATGATAATGAATAGAAGTAATGACACACATTTCAATATGAATGAACATTGAAAACATCATGCCAGTGAAAAAACCCTAAAGATACAAAAGATCTTCTATTGTATAACTCTACTATATGAAGTGCTCAGAACAGGCAAATTTGTACAGAAACTAGGCTAGTGGTTTCCAGGGGCCAGGAAAGAGAAAAAACGGGAGTAATTGCTGCAAAGCATGATGTTTCTTTATGAAATGAAGAAAATGGTCTATAATTAGATACTCATGTAGCTGCACACCTTGAAACTGAACGTTATTCAAAGAAAAATTTTGTGTGGTGTTTAAATTATCTTGCAATAAGGCTATTACTTTTTCAAAGAGAGAACAGAGAGCGAGAATTGATGAACCACATCCTTCGCTGTTGACAATGGTTTCTTTCATTTTGTTTTGTTTTTCTTGTTATAAAGTTTCATTTATAGTTCAAACAAACTTCCTAAGGCATGTAGCTTTAACTAATTGTATCTAATGTACATTGAACATGTTTAGATCACAGGGCCCAGCAGAAAGCATAAGCATCCTATAGGTAGCTTTCAATATCAATTAGTATGATTATTAGGTTTTAAACAAAGTAAAGGTTTCTTTTAATCACAGATGTAACAGAAACATATGACCCATTCTACAATTTGATACAAGGAAAATATATCTATTAGACCATTCTCTTTATTATGTATGGTGCTTACACACAAAATTATAACACACAAAAATATAAAAATAAATGTGTATCTATCAAAGTCATGGATCATGGTCTTCTATTCATCAAATCCTTTGACTATTACAGAAACTTCTCAGTGTCCTACACGATAATTACTGATGAGCTGATTCAGAATCTTTGAGTGCTACAAAGACCTGAGGAAATATGTGGCTGACACTCTAATTCTGACCAAGAACCCAGAACTCACTATTCTTTGGGCTGACGATACCCTAAATTCTTAGCCCATTCCTGTGTGCACACTAAAGTTTAAAAAGTTCAGCCTTATCTAAATTCCAAACTCCCTGTAACCCTTCATATGTGCAAATCACAATATTGGTCGGACATATAACATATATCACTAATCACAAAAAGAAAAGTATAAGAGAAGGAGTGGAGCTAGGATCCATATTGATCCAAAACAGCAAAGCCAGTCCCTTCAATTTTCAATCTCAAAGGAAATCTGTTTGGTTTGCTTTTCTGCCCTTCTGATCCCCTAAGTTCACACCACTACTCCACTTCCCATTAAATTCTATGCCACTGTTGTCTGTGAGGATATTGCTTTTGACACTATAGAGGGAGTACCTTGTCCCCTAGGTGGGTGGTAAGCTTGCACTATGACCCTGTGTCACCTCTGGTGTCTTTCTTTACTTTTCCTGAAGGTTAAAGCATGCTTCTGGTACTTACAGCTCCCTTCCTGTTTCCCCTTCTCACCATGTCCGAGGTCTAATAGCATTCTTTCATTCATTCCCTTCTTTACTCCTGCCTATTTTACACCAAACTGGCAGTGTTCCTGTTCACCTCATCATTTCTCTGCTCCTTGCTGGTGGTGTGCTCAGGTGTAACTACAACAATTAAAATTTCATCTCATGGGTATATTAATCTCTTCTGCAATTGGTTGTTTATTCAATCCCTTCATTTCTTCTCAGAATATTCCTATTCAACTTATTAAACAAAATTTTCATATGATATATGTTGGATCATCTTTTAAAAGGTGAGAACACTGATAATTACATGAATTTCTAATTTCTGTTTCCTTTGTGCATAACAGGCCATTGTGTTTGTCTCTGACTCTCTCCTCTCTTTCTCAGTTTTCCGTACTAGAGGCTGAGCTCACAGCATGTTTAAGTAAACATTCTAGTACTGAGCTCTACATCCATAGTCATAAGGACTCAACTCATCCCTTTCCTCTTCCACTGTTCCTCAGAGGAGCAGGAGACGCCATATGCTCATGCCACATGTGCAGAGTAGTCACCTCATATACACGATTGATTTCACCATGGAAACTTCTCATCTTCCAGAAAACAGTAAAACAAAAGTCAGTACCCCTAAGTTCACAGCACATTTATAGCAAGGCTTGTCTTTCCCATCTTCCTGTTCTCCATTATGTCCCTTTTCTTTTGTTGTAGAATCTTCCAGGATGGTTTGATAGCATGATCACTTCCACCAACACTCAGCCCATGCTCAGGGGTGTGTTATGGGCTCACCGGCACAGTGGAGATAGTCTTTTTGCTCTTTCACTTTTCTTTCAGGTCTAGACAGAAACATCTATTTCATCCATATTTCTGGCACATGTAAAATTTCTATTTATAGCCCAGCTCTAAAGCCATTTTCACATTATTAGCATTCATCCTCACTACAACATATAAGAATAACTTTGGGCCCTGTCTCCTTCCTCAGCATACTGTGATTCAAAGGTTAAAAAAAATCTGTAAACAAAGTTATTCATTTAAAAAATCATTTCTGTTTCTGTATTCTCTATCTGTATTGAAGTATGCTTTATCCTGCAACATATTCTGCATAACAGCCTGATATAACATTTGAAAAAAACCCTAGATTTTCCTCTGCAATATATTTACCTTTCCACTATCATTAATATTATACAAAGATTAATAGCACCAAGTGAAAGAAGAGAAGAGAAGAGATAAGAAATGGTTCCTGTTTTTTTTTTTAAACCACTACATCATGTTTGATAGTGTACTTATATCATTGTTCTTTAACATTACTTACATGTCCTTAACATCTTCACCTGAAGTTTTGTTTGTACAGAAATTATCAATATTTTTGTTTTAAATGTGTTTTTAATTTACTTCACCTCCCACTCCATTCAAGCTTTCTTCAGGCCTGGAAATTCAACCTCTATTCTTCTGACTGTTCATATCCTGTGTGACAGGTCCCATGCTAATAAACACACAGTCTTCTCCAACATCTATATTTCTTACCCTTTCAAATAAGAGAAACACTGGGAATGTTACTGGTTATAAAGCCTGATAAGAACTAATTGACACCATTTTTTGGTGTGCTCAATGAATTCTTCACAGATGTCAGGATATGAAATTTAAACACTACAAGTATTAAATATGTTCTTTTAATGTCCATGTCACTTATTTAAGGGGATTTTGAAGGTCCTTTACAAACATCATAGCCAGCAGAGAAACAGCCTACAGGAGGTCAGAAGGTAGTTCAGTTTAGCTTGACTAAGTAGCCAGGGCTCTAAACCTGAGCAGTATATTTTTTAAGTTAATTATTTATTTATATCTCACTACTGCCCCCTCCAGTTCCCCTCTCTCATATTCTTCCAGCCTAGGTCATCAAGTCTCTCCCTCTGAGGACAGACATAGCAACTCTCTGCTATGTATGTGCTGGGAGTGTGGGATCAACCTGTATATGCTCTGGTTGATGGCTCAGTCTCTGGGAGCTCTGACAGGTCCAGGGTAGTTGATGCTATTGTTCTTCCAATGGTGTTCCCATCTCTTTGAGGGCTTTCATTCCTTTCTCTAACTCTTTTATTGGGTTTTCTGATCTACATCCAATGTTTGTCTGTAAGTATCTGCATCTGTCTCAGCCAGCCACTGCATGTCTCAGAGGGCTGCTATGCTAGGTTCCCGACTGTAAGCACAACATAAATAGTGTGGGGGATTGGTGCCTGCCCATTGATGGGTCTCAAAAATGGGCTGGGCACTGGTCAGCCATTGATTCATTATCTGTGCCATCTTCTTCCCTGAATTTCTTTTAGACAGGACTAATTCAATTTTGGATTAAAAGATTTGTAGGTGGTTGATGTCCCCACCCTCCGTTGGGGGTCCTGTCTGGCTACTGAAGTTGGTCTGTTCAAGGTCTATATATTTGTATTAGTCAGGATTCTCTAGAGCCACAGAACTTATGGTAGTCTCTATGTAGTGAAGGAATTTATTGATGACTTACAGTCTGTAGTCCAACTCCCAACAATCAATTCCCAACAATGCTCAGCAGCAGCTGTGAATGGAAGTCCAAGGATCCAGCAGTTGCTCAGTCCCACAAGGCAAGCAGGTGAAGCAGAGCCAGCCTTGCTTCTTCCAATGTCCTTATATGGGTCTCTAGCAGAAGGTGTGGCCCAGATTAAAGGTGACCTTGCTTGAACTTGTAGACCTTCCAATTTTAATTTTCTAGGATTCATAGCCACTATGCCTCAAGATCTCCATGCCAAGATTCAAGTCAGAAACTTGTATCTCTCAGCCTCCAGATCAGGGCCACAGGTGAGCCTTCTAATTCTGGATTGTTGTTCATTTCAGATATAGTCAAGTTGACAACCAGGAATAGCCACTGCAATATTATAGGTATGTTTAAGCACAGCCAAATTTTGTGAAAACTCTCCTGTTTATAATTAACTCAATCCTATGCACACAATAAAGTTTAAGTCTTGACTACATCAAAACTCTTTATAAAGTGCATGTGACACCTTTTATAAAGGTAGCTTCTATAAATTGACTAAGAAAAACAGGCTTATGATAAGAGTCTGGAGGAGGATCCAGTATAGTCTCTCTCCAGACAAATTGCATAAAGGTCACCAGGCTATTAACCACTTTCTCTCCCAGCATTTTAAGTGTATTACAGGCTATGTATCCCTTCCTTTGAAGTCACAACTCTGTGTGTTTAACATTCCAGGTTCCCTTAGTGATGACCTGTAAACAGACATTTATACCTCCTACAGGGAACGTCACATATTATATTTGATCAATACTGCACTTAGTGGACCGATCACAACATGATAAAATTGAATGTTGCATCTAATTCTATGATAGGAGAGTGCTAGGAAAGTATTCTTTCTTAGAAATTAACCTCTCATTTTAGCAAATTAACTCTGGCTGGGCCTTTAATAGTCTTAAATTGCAGCTAGTCTTCTTGTATCCTTTAAAGGAGCAATCTACTTCAAATGAGAAAATTTACTTTCAAAATCTAATACTATTTTTATGACTCAAACCACTCCTAATATCAATCAGTGAAGGACCTGTTATTTTTATTAGAAAAATAGCAGGTATCTTCTTTAAAGAGAGTGATGATATATATATTTTAAAGTTGAAAATAATTTTAAAGTTTTAAAGTATATTGAAGAGAAAATTTGTTGATGATTATTTTGTTCATATCTTTGCATAATTCCTTACTTAAGATTAGATGAACCAATCATGAAGTACATCCTTTTTGATGATCATCTCCTAAATTTATGTTATTTTCTGAAAGCTTTGTAGTCTCTTATTGTTAGCCATAATCAGAATTAGATATGAAAGATTATGAGAAAAGCACAGAAGCCAACAAAGGATGGGCACTGGCATAGAGGCTCTAACAGAGATCTCACCAGCTGATATGTGTTCAGATGGCAAAGGTCATCACAATTCCTACCAAATTTTGGTGATTCTCATGCTTGGACCATACTCCATCATATTTATCATCTTCAATTATGTTTACTTAGACCTGTGACTCAGATACAGGAAACTGAAAAAAGAACAACGAACAATCAGAATATCTACCAATCAAATCAAGTGTCAAAGAACATGGAGAACCTAGATTTATGTTAGTAGGTTTCTTTATAATGTAGGTTTTCTAGTGAAGATTAAGGAGGAGGGTATGTTGGGACTAACAAAATGGCTTAAATCAATTAAAAAATGATATAATATTTGTCTTGTTTTAATCCATTAAACCTTTTTATAAATTGCACTCTAGACAGAATAAAATTGGAATCGCTGTGATTGACAGATACATGCAAGCTGAAAATCACAAGAGGATCTAAAAAGTCAAGAATAGAGTTCCAATGGCTGGCTAGCCTTCCACATTGTTAAACAATTGAAGAAGACCAAAGGGAAGCCTGAAGTGAAAAACTAGGTAATTAGGACAACTAGAAGTCAGCATAGGGGAGATCTAAAGGGAAGGTGGTTAATATTGAAATTTAGTGCAAACCCCCAAAGGAAAAAGAAACTCATGTTTGGTGGTTTCTATACATAAGAAAATATATATGAAGGGAAGGAAATCAAATAGCAACAGTGTTAGACACTAGAAGAGTAGAGAAAGTAAAATTTCATTGGAGTGTAGAAGAGTATAAAAGTATGACTTTCCTGAGAGTCACAAGGCAGACTTTTGTGCTGTTTCTTTTCTATTTCAGCATAATTACAAATTGAGTTAAACCAGAAAACATCTCATAACTTTAAATTAAGCTCTGGAAGAAAGTAGTTGCCACTAGCAAACAAGATTTTGGGATTTTGATATGAGGTAAGAAAAGGGATTATAGCTAGATTTATGAAGGAGTGTTATAGAAAAGGAAGGAAGGGGAGAAAATTGGAGAGGGAAGGGGAAGAAAGGAAGGGAGAAGATGGAAGAGGAGAGGATGGAAGACATGTGGGGAGAAGAAGGGAACGCAGGGAATGTAATGGAGGGGAAGAAAGGAGAGAGGATGGCAGGAGAGGGGAATGATGGGGAGTAGAGAGAAAGAGAGAAATAATGAGGCAGGAAAGGGGAACCGGAAAGGGAGAAGAAAATGGAAAATAATGTGTTTCATGTTCATGACGAAACAAAGTTAACATGGGATTTAAAGGACAGAGAACTTTCCGAGGTTTACCCCTACAATGATAGTTTTTCTTGCGCCTTTACAAATTAAGAAAGTTGGAGAGTTCTGAGACTGGAGGAACTTTGTACAGAGTGGCTTTCGTTTTCTATGCGTTTTAAAGAATGAAATTTTACTTGACTGAAGTAGGTACAGATTTGTAAGAAGGCCAAATACAATAAACTATGAAAGATCATATGAGAACAAACCGAAAGCAAATTAGCTTATACCAAGTTAAAGCAAATTGCTCTTCTGGTCTGACACTCTACCTATTATTATAAATCACACAATTTTTACTAGTGTCAGTGGGACAATTAGCAGCATTCCCTTGACCATATATCTTATTATTGTTAAACTAATAATAGATATCCCACTTTTGTAACAAAAGAACTTTGGCCCAAAGGTATATAGTGTGCTCTAAGGTGATTTATCAGTGTAGAAATATAATTCTATTCATATCAAATAATAGTCAGTATTTAAATGCTTTAAGACTAACTTTTAGATCAGAGTTCATATTTTGCATCTACAACCATAATAGGATTAATCCAAACTATGCAGCTTTGAGATGATATTAAGTAAGTTTTATTTGACAGTTGGAACAAAAGTGAAGCATATTACTGTACATAGAATTGGGTTTATATGAAAAGAGAGCATTTCCTGGTTTCAGTCTTATGACCAGTGAGTCTTTGACCTCTATTTCAAGATTCTCTGACAAACATTCCAAGGCTATCATTTCTCATACAATGAGTTTCAGTAATCAGTACATGTAACCATAACGCACAGACTTGCAAGATATATTTCATGTCTTTTCATCAAATCAGAATTATACACTGCCAGGTTAAAAAATCATTGTACACATTACAGTTGTTTCTTGTAACTATGGAAATGAGCCTACCTTCTCATGAGCAAAGCAAATGTAGATCTATTAATAGATCCATTGTTCATAGGATATATTTTAAATTACTTTTTCCAGATCCACACGTGCATGCTCTGAACAGCTTCTGTCTTCTCTGCTTAACATTGATCTACAGGACAATTTTTTTTTAAAAAAAAAAAGGCTTAGATTGAGAGTAGTATCCATTACTATGAGCCAGAATTACTTCTTACTTCAAAGATAACTGGCCTGTATCTGGACCTATGACCTCAGCTTCATTGCAACAGTCTTTAACCAACTACATGTTCTGCCTCAGGCTATAATTATTCATGATTTTCTCGAAGATAGTTCCTCAATCTAAATTTAAATGTTATAATAAGGTTAGTTTAGTGGGGGTTTTTTGATGTACTCTTTCTCTCCCCTAGCCCCAGGATAGCGAAGATTATTTAATCTCCATCTAAAACAGAATCTTTATAGAAAACAGCCAAATAAATTGAGAAAACAATACACTTTTATCCATCAGTCAACTACCTGGTAAATCCTTTTAGGAAACTAAATTTGAGTTTTCAGGGAAGGGATAAGAATTTAAACCCTAATAAGTAAGCCACAAAAATAATGTTAACTATGATCAAAAACTTTTGAATTATTAAATATGATCCATATGTGCATGTGTGTGTGTGTGTGTGTCTGTGTGTGTGTGTGTGTGTGTCTGTGTGTGTGTGTGTGTGTGTGTGTGTGTGTCTGTGTGTGTGTGCATGAGGAACTCATGGGATTGGGTTTGGTTAAGGCTCAGCAGTTGTCAAACTTGATGACTTGGATTTGATTCCTGTATTTCACATGGTGGAAGAAGAGCCTTCCCTGGCGCACCAGTAAGTTGTCATCTGACCAAATGCCTACCTGCCTGTGTGATATGTATTAATTGAACTGTTAACTAGCACTTTAAATATTGCTGCATCTGCCTGTAAAAATATGACATAACTTTCATGTGGGGTTGTTGTTGTTGTTGTTGTTGTTGTTGTTGTTGTTAAGAACTAGGATCAAGTGAGTAGAATTAAACACAATGTAAATAAAATATCATCAGGATAGTTAATACACATGACCACCTTACATTTAGTATTTTTAAGGAAAAACATAATGAAGACCGAAATATTTGCAATAGCTTCCATGATCACCGTGAACATTTTGGTAGATAAATTGAATAGCAATAACCAGAAAGTTTTCCTAAGAAACTTCATAGAAATCTGCTAAATGAAGGCTTAGGATGAAGGATAAACTGGTTGTCAGCCCCTCCCCGAAAAATAAATCTCCTGATATGATTTTTCTAAAGCTGATAATAATTCACTGCATTAAAATAAGTTAAAATCTAATACAGAAAATACAGAACTAGTGACATGCAAAAAAAAAAAAAAAACAATAGGCATATTCGTATAGGTTATACTAGTAGATTTATGGAGAAGCCAAAGGCAAAAAGGGTAAAAAAAATCATATAACACACTTTCCTCTAGTTTGTAAGAGAGCTATGCAAATAACAGTTGAATATTCACACATTTTTTTGATGTTCCAATTGGACCCAGTTATTACGTAATACCGTATTAATCAAAGTTATGATAGAAAACCAAACCTACAAAGTCATCCAAAACTTCCTATGACTTATATTATAGATAAGTATAGATATGCATTCTTCAAGTGAACTTAAGTTATGTATTCAAACACAGTAACAAGCAAAAAAAAAAAAATGAGAATACCCAGAAGATGCTCCAACATGTAATAAAGACACATGCTCCACCATGTTCATAGCAGCTTTATTTATAATAGCCAGAAACTGGAAACAACCCAGATGTCCCTACAGAAACTGTGGTACATCTACACAATGGAGTACTACTCAGCTATTAAAAACAATGAATTTATGAAATTCTTAGGGAAATGGGTGGATCTGGAGAGTATCATTCTGAGTGAGGTAACCCAATCACAAAACAACACACATGGTATGCATTCTCTGATAAGTGGTTATTAGCCCAGAAGTTTGGAATACAAGAACAACCCACAAACCACAAGAAACTTAAGAAGAAGGAAAACCAAAAGGTGAACATTTCATTCCTTCCTAAAAAGGGGAACCAAATACCCACAGAAGGAGCGGCAGAGATTAACTATGGAGCAGAGACTGAAGGAAGGACAAGCATATAGCTATCTCCTGAGAGGCTCTGACAATACCTGACCAATACAGATGTAGAGGCTCACAGCCATTCATTGAACTGAGTACATGGTCCCCAATGAAGGAGTTAGAGAAAGGTTCTATGGAGCTGAAGGGTTTGTAGCCCCTTAGGACGAACAACAATTACCAACTAGTACCCTCAGAGCTCCCAGGGACCCAACCACCAATCAAGGACTATACATGGTGGGACTGAATGTTCTGGCAGCATGTGTATAGTAGAGGATCGCAAATTCGATCATCTATAGGAGTAAAGGACCTCAGCCTTGTGAAGGTTTTGTGCCTTAGTGTAGAGGAATGCCAGGGCCAATAAGTGGGAGAGGGTGGGGTGGCAGGCATGGGGAGGGGAGA
>JADRCD010209798.1:0-22598 GCA_019843815.1 Montemys delectorum | reverse complement strand
CACTGTGGCCAAAATCTCGAGCATATGGAGAAAAGGCATTCTTGGCTTCTAGTGGGGTCAGCGTGGAGATGAGATAGACTACACTGAACAAGACAGTCCCGGAAACCAAGATCACTCAATTAAATAGCCCATGGTGCCAAAGTTAGATACCAGCTTAATTAGTTTCTCCTAATAAAGTATTTTATAGACACTAGTACCATTCACAGGAAGCGTTCCCCTGATGCTTCTCAGCTGAAATGCATCATAAGATACTCTGCACGATGCAAATATCTGCATATCTGGTGGGGAAAAAAACTGAAGAACACACACCAAATAGTAAGCTCCCTCCAGCTTCACTGCCTTCATCTGTGGGATGCAGGGGATAACTTGATTTGTGTCACGTTAAAGTAGGGAAGGGATCACTGCTCTGATGTCTAACCAATACACTCTAAGACAAATAAACATCGCATTTCTTATCAAGTAAATTCTATTTTATGCTACTTTTATAAAAATAAACACCACTGTTCAGTATTGTTTAAACCACGTCAACTGAACTGAAATCCCTACGTTTTGGAGCTTCTCTCTTCCCTCAAATACTCTAAACTAAAAAGGGAGAAGAAGTTGAGCCTGTAATAATTGAGGAGCGCTGCTTAAGATGCACAAGTCAGGCAGCCTTCATAAACCCTGCTCTCTCCTTTGCCCTGTAGTATCAGAATTTCATGTTCAATTCAAGGAGAAAAAAATAAGGTGAAGGTTCCCATGCCCTAAGCCACATACCATAAACAGGATCAACTCTCATCATTTATTTTATATTGGGAAAGTGATAAGAATATATAGAAGAGGAGGAAAATGAGAAAAGCAAATAAGCTTTTCATTTCCTCCCAGCCATATGGAATAACCTCCCCAATCTTCAAGATATGCCATTCGGGTGGACAATTTCCGCCACTAAAGCCAACATAACCCTCTTTTCCTTTCTTCTCAATATCCTCTGGTGATCACAAGATCCTCAGAAGCAGGGTTTATGCCTTTTCATTGTTCTGAACTTCACCTAACAAAACTGTGGGTACCCAATAAAGACCAGTCAAAACAAACGTCTGTAGTGGCGGCAGACCCAAGTTCAGTACGCAGCTTCTCTGAGGTCCTCCCAGTTAGACCTCTACACTCCGAATCAGAGACTAGAGACCAAAGCCGCTGCAGACATTACAGAAGCGATAGAGGGGTGTTACTCTTAGATATAGAGAGGAGGGAGGAGGCTCCAAAAAGAGTGAAGGCAGTGTAAACTGGAATTATTTTATACAAATTTACAAAATGAAGCTCCCCCTCTTCTAGCAGACTACAAATCAAAGGCCACGCAAATTCAATTTTCAAAACACTCTATGTTTAAAATTTGTACTGTTTGTAAAAAAGGACAAATTTTAAGTCCTTGAAATCACTATTTTAGCAGAGACTTAATATTTCTTACACATGCCTAACTGTACATTTTTTAAAATGTACAGATACATCTTATAGCCAGCCCTACCAAAACTTCTTACAATGAAACCATTTCACAATTAACAATAACATTAAAATGAAGGACCTCTCTTTTGGAGCCTCCTCATCCCCTCTCAGTATCTAAGAGTAACCCGCCCTCTAGGGCTTCTATGAGGCCTGCCGTGGCTTTGGTGTTTAGGCTCTCAATTAGAGTGTGGAGATCTCACTGCAGAGTTGATCCCAGGGATGCCAACCTTCTCCTATGGTTTACCCCAAGGAACATATCCCAAGGATTCAGGAAAGTCATGGGCCCAAATTCTGTAAATGAAACATATTTTCAAGGAAGTATTCAAATAACAGGGAAGAAATCCAGGCACTGCAGTTAACAGCAGCTCCTGAGAATTAAAGGCTTGCAGCTGCTTTGGTCTCTAGTCTCTGATTCGGAGTGTGGAGGTCTAATTGGGAGGACCTCAGAGAAGCTGCGTACTGAACTTGGGTCTACTACCACTACAGACGTTTGTTTTGACTGGTCTTTATTGGATTCCCACAGATTTGATGGGCAAAGTTGAGTTCCTGAGGACCAAAGAAAATAATCTTCACTACTATCATTTAAAAATGGGAGCTGAGGAAAAAGCAGAGGTTGGAGAAAAGTGAGAGTTGTCCAAGAGCCTACTCCAATCCACAACCAAGCAGCCATCTCCTCTGTACCCTACACAATCTATATATGCTGAGCAAGTATCTTAAAACCTGAGTTACCCCACTTTTAAAGGGATAATCCACATGTATTTAAGAAATTTTTGTAAACATTAAATGCAAAAGCTTTACACAAAGTGCAGTGTCTAGTAATATCCAATGAACGTTAGTTTTTAAAAGTATTGTCATGTGTGGAATGTCCTGTTTAAGCTGCAGAACTCATATCCTCTCTTGGAATTTAACATCCCAGTACACTACCAGAATATATTACCAAATGAACAAAAATGCTTGGACTCTAATTACTTCTTTGCTCTAGACTACTTTTAACAATGACACATCGCCTTTGACTTCAGCTCAGGATGCAGTTCTGTAACTAGCATGCTCAGGTCCAGGGGTTTGATCCTGACCATCGGTGAGGAAAAACAAAAGTTTTCAAACATAGTCTGAAACATAGTTGTGAGTCTGGCCAATGGGAAAAGGAGAGGAGGTATTGCTGACCCTACAGATTATCCAGGAGCCTCTCCTAAACGCTTATCACAAAGCAAAACACTTCAAAACACCCCAGTCCCTTGGTGCTGAAAAATGATGACAACAGGCTAAAATTCAAGCTCGCTCAGGGGTTGTCCTCCCCCAATCTCTCCCTCATACTGTATGGGAGATTAGTTTAGTCCACCTGAAGGCACCAGTCACATTGTGAAGTAAAGAAACCCAACAGCACAGGTAAGTGGGGATCTCTATATTTATAAACAAAACTTCAACCTAGAGTAAAAAGATGCCTCATAGCATTCTTAGTCTGTCAACAGAGCCTTCAAACCTCTACAAGGCAGATTTGACCCCAACTGTAAATGAAATGATTAAACAACAGTTGAGAAGAATCATCAAAGATACATGTAAAATACATGTATTTTACAACAGTTTCCCATGATATCTCACAATAGCCAGTTAAATATCATGTGTTTCCAGTATGCTTTCCCTTGCCTGGACATATTTTATTCCCCAAACTATAAAATAAGCCACATGGATGAACTGCAAAGACAGGATCATTCAACCAAATTAGTTAATGCATTAGATTCCTATCATTACTATAAAAATGATCACAAATACTGCTCCTTAAAACAATGTATATCTGTCTTACAATTTGGTAGCAGAAAGGCCACAGCAAATGACCCTGGGCAGGATTCTTCTAGAGGCAAGAGGGAAAAAGCCTTTCCTTGCCTTTCCTAAGTTCTGAAGCTGCTCAAATTCCCCAGCTTCAAAAGGAAGTAGATTCCTTTACATAAATACCATGCTACACCATGCCACATCATGCCATACCAAACCAATACCATAACATACCACACAACACAGACCACACTGAACTATATACCACACTATACCACAGACCACACCACACCATATATACCACAACACACCATACACCATACACCATATACCATATACTACACACCACACCATAGTTCACCACATATTACACACACCACTCTCCATACCACATACCACACACACCACACCACACCACGCCACCCCACGCCACGCCACGCCACGCCACGCCACACCACAGCGTCTCCTGGTTCCCTGTTCTACCTATAAAGACCCTTAAAATCACAGAATCCTGCCCACATGCTTCAAGGAATCTCTGGATCACAAAGCAGAGCCAGCTGATTGGCAACCTTATCACTTCCTCATTCTGTGATAGGTCATCTTCACAAGTTCTGGGCATAAGGATAGAAATATCTCTGGGGAAACAGTCTTTGTTACTAGACTAACACTAAACACCAGATGGGTGACATTAGTAGGCTATATAGCTGCATGCCCAGAGTCCAAATTAGAGCTAGACAGGTCTCATTGGCTTCTTCAATTATTGCCACTTTGTGTATACAGTCAAAGAATCAAACAATTCTCATTCTGACTCAGGGGTTGGGGCAGTCACTGTTTCTGGTTGATACAGGCCCTAGCTTTACCCTCTCCAAAAGAACACAAGATCACCATATCAGAAAAAGCATCCCTAATAGTAAAAGGTATACAATCAACCCCACAGGCTACTCCACATTCCCCTCAGTCAATATTGCTTTAACTGAAAAGAATTTCTAGACAATATATGCCGACCAGTTAGCCTTCTCCCAACTCCTCCCAGATCCTTCCCACCCCTAATGTTGTTTTAAATCTATATTCATTATCTGACATATCCTAATAAGTATTCTTTTTATTGTCTACTTTCCTAGTCCAACACTAGTGCACTATAGTATCCTAGTATTCAATAAATATTTGAGTGTTCAAGGCATGAATCATGATGCCTGAAATATTTTTCCTTCTAAGCAATGAAATTATAAATTTCATTCAGAGGTCTATCATGCCATATTTGTCTTTTTCATCTATAACAAATAGCAGAAATATAGTGAAAACCTTACATCCAGAAAGTTCTACTAGTTTCTAAAGGGATGATATTTACAATATTTGCTTCCAGGGGAATATTTATCCATGCCTGAATGATGCAATAATCAGCAGAGTCTGTTAATATTAATAGCTCCTTAAATAAAAGAACAGGTTTTAAATCCAAGGGCTACCTAGAAAAATGGAACACTGTAACCCCATGCTCTTTTCTCCATAGCAATCAATTTCAGAACAGGGTAATTATCACTTTAGGTACTAGTTACTAGAAATCTGTTTATTAAAATTAATATGTGTAAGAAAATCAATTTAATTTTCAATAAATGATTCACAATCTGACTACCAGGTGAGATAAATAATTTTGTATGGTGCATTTTCTGATTTAAAAATAACTTCTCCTGATTTCTCATAACAACTGGTTTTTCATGTCAACAAAACTGAACGGGAACTTTCCTTGTAGCTGAAAACCATAGAAGTTGATTTTAAGATTTTTCATTCAATATATTATTTTAAATAGCTTCAGCTGTCAATTCATTTTGACTTTAATGTTAAATATTAAATATTTAATATATTTAAGTTATTAAACATACTCATGGCCTCTAAACTGTCAAAAAACTAAACCACCTCAAAGTCATCATGTTAAGAAAGTATGTTTTTAGTAACAATAGCAAAAAACTATAAACATAGAGATGACAGTGATTAGCCACTCTGTTATTACACATATAGACTAGGGGCTGAGAGATGCAAAATATATTCCTGAATCTTTGTCTTAATAGAATACAGAACAGGCAAAGTCAGCCAGATCAAGCTATTCAGTTGCTTGTATGAATCACACAAGACCAACAGAGCCCTCACTCACAGTAAGCAGACCCCAATGTTTCAGCTTACATGTGTTCTTCCTTCTCCTTGGATGCCCTCTTAAAACTGATGTGTCGGTTTTTAACAAACATTTTTGATCAATAAAATTTCATCCCTGGTCCTTAATCACCTAGTAGAAGTCCAAATTACATCAACATTACTACCCTTGGCAAACTCTTTTTATTTGATTTCACTTTTCAAAATTAAAGAAAATCAAAGACAATAGAAGACAGTGTTCCTTTTTCAGATATACGTTAAAATAAGAGCTTACTGAGGGGTGAGAGCAATATTGTTAATATGTGTATGAGGATATAAGGATAGGGTTATAAAATACAGTTAGGAATTATACTATTGGAAGAAGCAGTAGTATGTTCTCTAGGGTCCATAACTTACTTCACCAGACATGAGTAGTTGGCTAGGTTTACTCTGTACTGGCATAAATCTATCCTACTGTGATGGTTTGTATAAGCTTAGCCCAGGGCGTGGCACTATCAGAGTGTGTAGCCCTGTTGGAGTAGGTTGGCCTTGTTAGAGTAGGAATGTGACTGTAGGTGTGGGCTTTAAGACCCTCATCCTAGCTGCCTAGAAGCCAGTATTCTGCTAGCAGCCATCAGATGAAGATGTAGAACTCTCAGCTCTGCCTGTACCATGCCTGCCTGGACACCGCCATGCTCCCATCTTGATAACGGACTGAACCTCTGAACCTGTGAGCCAGCCCCAATTAAATGAGACTTGCATTAGTCATAGTGTCTGTTCACAGCAGTAAAACCCTAACTAATACAGAAGTTGGTACCAGGGACCAAGGTATTGCTATGATAGGCCTGACCATCCCTTTGTTTGGAAGAATGTGGACTTTGGAACTTGGGATTTGGAAAGCCATGGAATGTTTTAAGTGGGGATTAATGGGCTCTCCTCGTAAGAATATGAAAGACTTTGTTGCTGAGAGTGATTTGAACCGTGCAGACCTGGGCCAAGAGGGTTCAGTGAGAAGAACTTCAGTGTGTGGCCTAGAGACTGTTTTTGTGGTGTTTTGGAGAAGAATGTGACTGCTTTTTGCCCTTGCCTGAAGAGTCTGCCTGAGGCTAAGGTAAAGAGATTCATATTAATTGCACTGACAAATGATGATTCAAAAAAGCCAACACAGACTTTGCTCTCTAGTTAAGTCTCATGAAGAGCGTTTTTAACAAGTATGCCAAGCTTAGAAAGGAAAAATAAAAAAAATATATATGGTTCAAGTATTAAAGGGGCACCAGGAAGTGAAATGGAGCTGAATCCTACTTTCTAGAGATAACAGATTAAGGGATTTTGGGGGGCAAGATCCCATCCATCTAAGTTTAGATCCAGGCATGGTGGTATATACCTTTAATACCAAAAGACAAAGACAAACAGATCTCTGAGTGCAAGGCCAGCCTGGGACAAAACAGATTCTAGAAAAAGAAAAGCTTAAATCCAGGCATGGTGAATTTAATCCCAGCATTACAGGAGACAGAGCCATGCAGATCTGAGTCCAAGGTTAATCTACAGAGCAAATTCCAGGAAAATTAAGCTTAGGCAGTGAGGGAGTTGAAAAACAGAAAGCTGGTAATAGAATAGGGGAGGGAAGGAGGATGTTCCAGCCCCAGCGGGTAGGAGAACAGCTTTGGCCATGTGGCTCTGGTTTTAGAGTAAAAAATAGAAGGGACTACTGGGACAATTGATGCTGGTTAGCTGGAGCTAAGAAGTTAGCAGTGATTAAGAAGAGACCAGCATCACTGAGATGAAATCTTCTGGGAAGTGTTTTCTGAGAGCACAAAGAAGCTGTGTTCCAGAGATAAGAAAGGTTGTCCCTCATGCTACCACTGTACTAGGTAATGTGTAAGAGTCACCTAGATGGTACTGGTTTTGAAGGTATAAAGGGGTCATGAAGAGCAGCTGAAGCTTGGCACTCTTGAGAGGCTATAGAAGGTCATTGGTGAAGGTGCAGCCTCAGTTGCAGTTGATGGCCCAGGACTGAAGGAGCCATGCAAAGGATTTGAGGCTTGGCATCATGAAGAGGGCCTATGAGAGGCTATTGGTGAAGCCTAGTTGCAGCAGAAGACCCCAGTGTATTGGAGATGCCAGTACCATAGGATGATCACCAAGAACAGCAGCAGCAGTGGAGTGGATCAACCTGAGCTTAGAGTGCTACAGAAGGCAGAGCTGCAGAAATGACACCAGCTCTTTGGAGCAGCCCAGATCATGTATAGATCCCAGATATTGAAACAAGAAACTGTAACACTAAAGTTACCTTGGAGACCCCAAGATGTTTGAGATGCCAGAAGTGTGGGCTATCTGCTGAGGAAAGCCAGGACAAAGAAGTTTTGCAGTCAACAAAGATGAAAAAGGAGTTGGAGATCTGAAGACTGCCTTGAAATCAGACATGGAGATGCTGAGTTTGGAGTTAGCTCAGCTGGTTTCCTATCTTGCTCTGGGGATTACAGTTGAGTGATTGGATGAATCTCAGAAGAGACTGTGAACTTTGGACTTTTAACATTGTTGAGATTGCTATAAACTATGGGGACTTTTGAAGTTGAACTAAATGTATTTTGCATTATGCTATGTTTAAGTATGGCCCCCATAGACTCATATGTTTGAACAAGCCTATAGGGGCCAAGGGGTGGAATGTGACCATTTGTATATGCTCAGCACAGGGAGTGGCACTATTAGAAAGTCTAACCATGTTGGAGTAGGTATAACCCTGTTGGAGTAGGTGTGTCACTGTGGGTGTGGGCTTTAAGACCCTCATCCTAGCTGCCTAGAAGCCAGTATTCTGCTAGCAGCCTTAAGATGAAGATGTAGAACTGTCCCATGCCTGCCTAGACGCTGCCATGCTCTCACCTTGATGATAATGGACTGAATGTCTGAACCTGTAAGCCAGGCTCAATTAAATGCTGTCTTTTATAAGACTTGCACTGGTCATGGTGTCTGTTCACAGCAGTAAAACCCTAACTAAGACACGTACTGAACAGGCTAATTAGATGGCTGATGGTATAAATTCCTACTGCACCCTTGAGGCTATCTTGCTCTCTGGTGCACTGTCCAATCCTAAGTGATCAGCCCTAAACACATATACATACAAACAATGCTTTAAAAAATGGACTCTGTAGATTGTATTTATTTGTATGTACACATAACAATAATATATGTAACAACAGTAATTAAAGAAGAGGTCATGAATTTGAGGAGTTGAGGGGGATACAGGAGGGAAGGACAAGTGTGGAAGAAAAATAATATAGATGTAATACTCATGTGTGAACTCAAAAAAGTCAAGAAAATAAGACCTTGAGATAAATATGACTAACATAAGATCCCATTTAATGTGGAATCTCTGGGAATGATAGGAATTTCAGGCAACTTGTTCCAATACATTTTTGAAAACTATTATTTTGTAAATAATATGCAAGAAATGAAAGTTCTGAACCCCCGAATACAGAAATGAAAATGTAAAGCAAATACCTGTCTTCCAAAGGTCAAGGGTTACAAAAGCTGAGAGGGATAAGAGAGGAAAAGGAGAACGGGATGAAGGAAGACTCATCAACCTACTCAGAGATGTCTTAAACCACTATTCCTGGAATGCACAGGTTCAAACTGCATAAAGACAACCACAAAAAATTCCTCCCAAGGCTGGACTGCGGCCTTGCCCAACGACAAACTCATTTCAATAGGTAACATCTGGGCAAGCAAGGCTGCCTCCTGTTTATGTTAAGCAGCTTGGGTTTCCTGGGATAGCAACAGCAGAGGCTCCTCGGAAGGCTGGAGGGCCTGGGGGACTGACTACTAGCATTCTGAGTGCTCTGGGTGGATGGCTACGTCCTTCCCTGAGCTCTGTAGATGCAGCTGTGAACTTTCTTTACCATGCTGCCTTATCCCAAAAGAGAAAAGTCAAGTCTCCTGGTCATTCACAGGACTCAAGCACACTTCACATTTCCACTTTGACACTTCCCTTTAGGACCAACTTCTAAAGAATGTTTCCCCCTTCTTGCTCAGAAGTAGCAGCGTCCAGCCCGGCTACCTATGGTCCCAGTCTCTGTTAAGTGCAGTCCTTGAGGTTCCTTGATATCAATGCTATCCCTTGTCAATATTTTCCCACGAACAACAGCTAAATAAAAGTCACCACGGATGGCTTTCAGGTGACTCTGTTGCCAGTCTCCTTGCATCTCACAGCTCTGTCACTAACCTTGAGTTGGATTTTCTGGTTTCATGGCTACTTATTTCTCCCATCACATTCCAGTGTGTATTATCCCCTACTTTCTGGCTCTCCTGGAGGGCTTGTTCTATGCTTTGCTTACTCACCTTGTTATTCCATTTAGTATCTTAAGGATATCTGAAAAGATTTAAATCTAAGTGGCTTTCAACATCCTCTTCACCAGTGAGATAAAATTCTAGCAAGTGCTGCCTAACTCTGCACCAGTGATTCTGGGCATTCAGAGTTCTAACCTTAGATTTCGAAGCACAACAATGGTAACCTGGACTGCTCTTCCATACCCTATCAGAAGTTTACAGATATCTTTTCCTATTTATGAGCAAATTCAGAAATGTGGCACCTGGGGTCTCATGACACTAAAAATCCTACAGTTAAGTGTTAAGAGCCAGGACTAGAAAATGTCATAATATATATATGTTGTTGTCTGGAGGTTTAAAACCCATTATTTCATAGGAAAAGCAAAATCCATATAAAAATATGCAATGTGTATCAACCAAAGATGAAGAAATTACCACAGATACTGTCACAGTGGTTGAAATTTCTTGCAGGTTGGCAAGACACATTTTCACTTGCCTTCCCTAAATGAACTATTAAAAGAAAACATGTCACCTATTAGTCCATCCATACAATTTCTATACTAATTATTTTACATTGTGCCCATTCTATTTCTTACGCAGAGTTTTAAAACAGAGTATTTCAAAGCAATGACAATTTTAAAAGAACGATTTTATTCTCCATGAGTTATAATCTTTAACAAAACTCCCTAGTAGTTTCTGTTTTAGATAAATGAGCTATAACTTCATTGACTCAAGAAATATTATGGATAGGTGTAGTAGGCATAGGGTATATGATCATTCACATCCGTGAAAAAGAAAATGAACAAGCTTTGGGACTGAAGTGTGGCTCTAGGGTGAGACACATGCCTATCAAATGTAAGGAATTGGGAAGAATCTTGAAAATTACAGGAGAAAACATATATACTGTAAAACCATAGTGCAAAACTGTGACAACAAGCAGACTTTAATGGGCATGGACTGGTTTCTAAAACTTTACATCAGTCTTCCCAGCATGCATAGCTGCAGGTGAAGACACCATTCAAGACAACAGATAGAGGTCCATGGGGTAGTGGCTATAGCCTGTGCCTCAGAAGATGAAGAGAAACAGCTTGTTTGTCTCTCTATGTATGTTTAAACCAATCCATTGACTGTTTTAAAGACGACTGCCATGCTAGTCCCTAAGGATCTGCTTTACAGCCTGCCTTTTCTAATGCTTCAACCCCTAAGAATACCAGGCTTTGCTACCAAGAACGCCTAAGACGACATCAAGGTGAATGACAAAGCTGCATGCTCCGCCTTACCTCTGACTCATCTGTAGATTCTTCAAGAGACTCCGTTTCCTGCAAGCACAGAGGAGAGAGGAGGTCAGAAAAGAAAACACATTTGCAATAGGAGAGTCACTGTATCCCGCCAGCTCTTCTGGAAAAGTCTTCTACAACTGCATTTTAGAGGGTTCCACATGCTTGACTTAAATACTCCTTTTACAACTTCACACCTGGCTGGCCTGGGACATGGTGGGGGGTAGGGGGAGCAATGACAAATGACACTAAGATATGATACTAGTGGAAATCCATGTGGCAAAACTTCCCTGATAGTACAGGGGGAAAAGAAACCACCACATGAAATGAACCAGTTTTTATACTAAAATCTCTTATGTTAATGGGCCAAAAGTATGTTGCTAAAAGTTTGGATAGAGATTGGTGGGATGGGGGTGGCTAGTTTGTGTTTGTTTATTCAAACAGGTTCTCACATTTTCCAGGCTGGCCTTGAACACTATGTAGCTCACGAGGACCTTGAATTTCTAATCGTCTTCTTCTATATATATCCTAAGCGACGTCTTCTTCTATATATATCCTAAGCGATGGTATTTCAAGGCACCACATCTGGTTTTATCTAGTGCTGGAGACTGAACTCAAAGGTCTGTGTATATTAGGCCAGCACTCTACACCTAAGCCACATCCCCAACTCTAGAACAATTCTTATCAAAAGGAATCTCCCTCCAGTGGTACTCATCAGACACGATATAAACCCTTTAATAAACCAGTAACTCTAAGACAGATCCCTCTACTTACAACAGTTCCCTTCCTGCTGTACAATGAATCTTGCTGCTCTGGAGGAAACAAAGCAAAAAGAGAAAAAATGGACTTGATCCCGCTAATCTCTCACCTGTCCACTGAAAGGAAGAATCTGCTGATGTCGTGCATCCACAAAGAGGTCAGCAAAATGAAGATTTACTTAACGTACTTATAGATATCAATAGCAATAGAAAGTTCCAGCTAATATGCTGACACCGAATGTAAGCGTTTTACAATCCATGAGATAAACAAAGAGAACAACGAAAGAAGTGGGGTAGGAACATTCTAGACCAAACATTGTAAAGAAAGCCAGATGTATATTATACTCAATTCAAGACAGATAGCAGCATAAATGTAAATTTGATGCTCAAAAACAGCTTTATTTTATATGTATAAAAACTTGGAAGAAGGCAGGTAACTCCTAGAGGAACCTTAAGTTTAAGTCTTAAGGAAAATATAGCTCTTGTCATTGAAAACCATGTGAAAAATACAGATGTTACTTTCAAGACTTTTACTGTGCATGTGTCCTTAACATGAGTAAAATATAAAGTCTTTTCTGAGTGGGTGCAGTTTGTTTTATTCAATGTGACTCAGAATCTTAGAACCCTCATTAGTTTTGAGGCTGCAATCCTCCAAAACAGCTTATCTTACATCTGCAACCCACACAAAAAAGAAAAACAACTAAACGAACCTTCCTACCATTGGCCATCGGCTGTCCAGACAGTTAATGGCATGTATCCCGCCTACTCTTCCAAGCCATTTCTCCTCTGCACTAGCCATTCAGTTCCTAGTTTTAGTCTTCTCACCGCCTTCATCTATTTCTTGTACACACACATTGCACTTTTAAAATGAAGTCACTATTCTAACAGAATAGAGGGCAGAAATAATCCAAGTAAGCAGTACTCATTTCCCACAAATAACTCACCTAACACAACACACTGGGAAAGGGCCTGTCATTTATAATGAGGCTGAAAGAAACTAGGTCTCTACACATAAAAGAATAAAAGTAACTCAAAATGTACAAAATACCCAGGTAAGCCACAAAATCCTGAAGCTCCATATAGAAACCTTACTTAACTTTGGCCTTGGCATTGATTTCTTGGCTATCACACAAAAAAAACTGAGGCTTCAGATATACAGATAAATAAACGGCACTGCATTAAACTAAAATCTTCTGCGTCACAAGGCAAATAATATACAAAGGCAGCTTATAGTTTGGGGAAAAAGTATCTGTCAGCCATCTACCTCACAAAGGGCTAACTTTCCAAGCTTGCAAAGCATTCACACAATTCAACAGCAAGAAAACATACAACCTAATTAAAAACAGACCCGAAATAGATATTTCTTCAGAGAAGACATTAAAAAATGGACAAAAGGTACATAAAAGGTTCTCAGAATCTTTAATCATAAAAATGCTAATCAAAAACACTCTATCACTTCAGATAAGTGTAGGATAGCTTTTACCAGAACGACAAGGATGAGGAAAACTGTAAAAGTCCTGTTTATTCTTGTTCAGTGAAATAGTAAAGAGGGAAATGTCAAATATGCAAACATAATAAAGCAATGATTTCTAAACACAGGAGTGTATAGAAATGAGTTAATATGGATCACGGGACACAAAGTGACAGACATGTAGGAATAAGTGTTGTAATGAGCTCAGGTACAAAATAAAGACCAGAGCTGCTAAGGGTATACTCCATGAATTGTAAGGATTTTTTGCCAGAGAGCAGACTATAGTTATAGAAGAAATGGACAATCCCAAGAAGGGACAAGTGTCTCTTCATGTTTCAGTATGGTAAGCATACATACACACACACACACACACACACACACACACA
Source organism: Montemys delectorum (assembly GCA_019843815.1). Classification (NCBI taxonomy): domain Eukaryota; kingdom Metazoa; phylum Chordata; class Mammalia; order Rodentia; family Muridae; genus Montemys; species Montemys delectorum. The sequence goes on along the minus strand of JADRCD010209798.1, from coordinate 9,019 downwards.
CACAAACACACACAGATTTCATAGTATCACACTGTATACCTTAAACATGCAGTAGAAATTGATTTTATAGTTACTATTCTGACTTCATTACTAACCATCTATTATATACCACTCATAACACTAAGTGGTTTACCATCTGTATGTCTCTGATACAGCATTTCATCATCTCTAACCTCTTAGGCCAGGTGCAGAGACTGAATTTAGTGGTTTCTAAAATGTCTCTGATCCCTGAGATCCCTCGATATTAAAAAGCACTAGCAAAGCAAGCTGTGACACTCATGACAAAACTCTCTGCCTAGATTCTGATTTCCCACATCTCGAGGGTCAAAAACAGATCCCATATCTACAGTGCTAAAAACATGTTTGGTTTCTCTTCCAGGAAGATTACCCTGAACCTAAGAACATCTTTTTAATGTAGAATCCACTCAAACATAGATACTTGGTAAGTGGGGAAGTGTCCACTCATGTGCCTCATTAAAACAATGTAAATCATCAACCAACAAAGCTGGTCCAGTTCCTTAAAATCCAATTTCACACTTCCCCACACCAGAAAGAATGCAGCGCCAGAACCTGAGGCCTCAAGGCTTGCAGATCTCAGGGATGACTTGGGTTGTGCAGTTGCCACCAGCTGGCAAAAGCTGAGAATGTGCTTTAGGACTCCATTAAGACCTCCGCTCGGCATTAGCACCAACCACCTGAACATATCTACAGTTCCATCCATGTAAAGAGCGCAATGCATGACAAACATCAGGTATAAGCTCAGTATAGTTTCTTAGCTTCGTTCTTTGACCAATCCTTCTACTTAATGTTCTAGAGACAAAGAAGTAAATAAAAGGCATAAAAATGCAAACCCAAGAGACAGGACTGAATCACGAGAAAAGTTACTATTAAAAACTGCATGGTTTTCAACATTTTTAGTCTCAAGAAATCTCATATCTGAATCCCAAAAAATGTAAGCTAAGACTGTGTTGTTCTGTGTATCGTAAGTCAAGCTCACCAAAACCCGCCACAAACATTGTGTGGCTTTATGTACATAGGACAGAAGTAAAATAGAGATTTTCAGGGCAATGTAGGAATGAGGAGTTATCAGTAGGTAAAGTTTCAACATGTAAAAAGCTCCAGAGATAAATGGTGGGGATGGCTGCACAGCAACCTGAATATACTTAATCTCATTTAATAATATACTTAAAAATGACTAAACTGGCGAGCTTCATGTCCAACTAAAAACTGGGGAGAAGGGTGTGTTTGAATTTTTTTGTTTTGTTTGTTTGTTGGTTTGGTTTAGGGAGGGTAGTTTGTTTGTTTGCTCACTTGGCTGAAGCAAAAGTATTGGGCTAGTGGACATTTACTAACACGAACGGAAAAGCCACATACACCCTAGGCAGCAAGCTTAACAATAAATTCAGTAATTTACCTTTCTTTTCCAAACCAATCCACCAAACTCAAAAGATCCACCTGAAGAACTTCACCTAATGTTCTGTGTTGGCCTTGAGATATTGGACAGCTGCCATCTAGGATTTTCTTCCCAAAACACAGATCAGACTGATGACTGGCAACCTCAAAGAACCAGCAGTGGTCTCCCAACCCTCGGTTTGTGATCTCCAATGAGATTTTCCTTGGGGTATTCCTTCCGCTTAGCCCTGGCTCAACTCTACAGGGATCCCAATGGTTTCCATCTTTAAGTAGTTAGTATCTCTGATTCCAATAGACCTCAATGGGGACAACCTTCACAATGGTCTCAGGCATGTGTCCTGCTGCTTCAACATGAGCTTCACTGTCATGACTCTAAGTCTATGGTACCAACTTGAGACTTAAACTTGGAAAGCACTGGCTACCAACCTGAGACTTAAACTTGGAAAGCACTGGCTACTTTTAAACATTCACTTTCCTTTACAGCCCAACCTTGGTTGCCCCAGCCAAACCTGGATCTAGATGATTAATCTTTGTCTTATGCATATATTAACTATTTTACCCTGACTATTTTAATATATTTATTTCATAACAATAAGTCTTAGAGAATAAATTTAAAAGCAAAAAAACAAAAAACAAAAAATGAAAAACAAAAAACAAAAAACCCTGCAGAGCCACTGAAGTACAGACAAACGTCACTTCTATTTTATATGCATGGAGATATTCATAGGGATGGACTGTGCCATCTGATAACCTGCAATAAGGATGAAATTCCCCTAATTTAGAAGATGCAGTAGTGGAAATCAAAACAAAAACTGTCTCATCCAGCCAATGACCAGATGGTTAATTTTGTGGCTGAGTGGAGAAGATGAAAGCAGGCGGAGGCCATGAGGAGGAGGTGTGGAGAAGGTGATCCATATTACACGTGAATTACTAATATCCCAACATTTTAATTATGATACAACAATACACACAAACTCTACTGAGCAGAATTCATAACGTGGCAATTAGGAGTGTTCTCTTTCTATTAAATTCACTTTAGGTTTGAAAACTACAAGCTCCTGGAAAGATACAGACATGAGTAAGCTATGGTCCTCATTCTGAGGACTCAGCATTCTGTAAGAGACAAATACACCACCAACCAGACTTCAAGCAGAGTGTTATTCATGAGAGGTCGGGACAAACACTGTTGGGCATCTGTGACTATGAAAGCCACCTATAAATCGTTCCAGAACTAAGCAAAACTGCTGGTTACAAGAATTCCAGGCAGAATTGAGGCTATTAGCTTTCTGTGAACGATAAAACAGAAATGTTACTGTTACAAAGTACTTTTTCTATATCAGCAAAATCAAGGTTTTCATTATGAATTAAAGACATCTGTTTATCTCTGCTCAAACAGTGACTTTAGCTTTAAACTGGGAACATTTTTACAGTACGTTAACTCAGTGTAGGTGTCATCACTTGGGCTCTTCATAAAATTAAAGTGGAGACAATCATCAAAGAACACAACAGTCAGGAGAGACACGCCAATGGGCTTGATTTTATGCTATTCATCTTGGGAGGAATTCTGCATTTACAGGACAGGGTACCAAGAAAATGCTCTGTCTCCCTCTGTAATTTGTCATGATCGTTCATTTGATACACGTCAACCCCTAATGTACTCAGCAGGAAGAAAAAAAGATGTCATAGTTTCCAAATAATATTCAAGGTGCCAAAATATTAGCAGCACCAATCCAGACCCAAAAAAAAGGAAGAAAAACCTACTCATGTTTAAAATAATGATATAAATATTACTTATTTATATATTTCAAAATAGCATTTTTTTTTATGAACTCATAAAAGGATTTATGAGTGTTTGCTTCTTTCTGCAACAGACAGTAGACTACCGGTCTTCCTTTAGGCTACCCTGACACCAATGGGGAAGAGTGCTTTTTCCAATAGCATTATCAGCTGTTAAAACACTACAGCAGGAATAAAGGCTAAAGGGAAAACCATGAAGATGATAAGGGCTAGCTCCACATCATAAAGCTCATATGTATACTTCATACATATTCATATATAAAATTTAGACTTAGGATCTTCAGCACACTTTAAGAAGCAAAGTAGTGTAGTGAAGAAAATGTGAGCCACGGAGACAGAACACTAAAACATTACAGATGTAAGCATGAGACAGTTCAAACTGACTGCATTTCAATCCATTTACCTGTAAAATTCAATCATTTAATAATATATTAAGCATCAAGCAATATCGCAGTGTCAGTCATCAGGGCTGAATAAATTCTTATCATGTGGCATGCAAAAGCGAGAATCTCCAAGGAGAAAGGAGAAATAGAAAGTTTAAGACATAATAAGTATTATGCAGAATAATATCAGAAGGTGGTTTCAAAGAATGAGCAGGGACCAGCAATTGGAAAGCACAACTGCACAGAGGCATGAGGAAAGCAAGGGGGAAGGCCTTATAGACGTCAGAGAGATGAAAAGGGCCAGTGTGAGCAAAGGATCTGCGTGGGAACATGCCTGGCCCATTTACAGAACAGCAAGAAAGGCAGTGTGAGACAGAGTGGGGCCCAGAGTCACAGAACAGAGGAAGAGGCGGCTACTCAAGGCCCTTTAAGGTAATTACCATACAGGCACTGTTTTACCACAATTTGGGACAAGAAGATTTGGGAAATGGAGGCTTCATATGACTTCCATATCAGAATACATATTCACCTCACAGAATTCTTTTAGAAGGACCAAAGGCCATGTCTGAGGATCTCTTTAAGCTTGAAAGCACTGTGCACCTGTGAATCATGTTATCTGCCTGACTTTCTACCATTTCACATCAGACAGCCTTGGCAGACTCCTCCTCTGCATGAGTGGAAATAAAAGGGCTACTCCCTATTTCTATCACACTGGGTCTAATCTAAAAACTTAACCTGGACATTTGTTTTACTACAAAATCACATCTGTATTTCAGCGTGAAATGGAAATGCTCAAGGTGAAAAGCCATCTTGCAGTAGTCAAACTAAGCGAGGTCTGCTTCGAAGGCAAATTCTCTTTTCCTTGGACCTGCACTGCAAAAGACAGTTTACCCAAATGATGATAACGCAATCACAAAACCCAAATTTTTCCTTGTCAAATTCCTTAATTTTTGGCATATTCAAAATAAAGCACAGATGTGAATGGTAAAAAGTCCACAAGTAAATGTCTCTTAGGACAGTAAACAGCTTATCACCATATGTCTCAAGGAACATCACAGAAACTGGCAGGCAGGCCATTTAATATATGAGAGGGAAATATGGTAGATGATACATACATATATATGCATGTATGTGTGTGTATATATATATATATGCATATACGTATATGTATACATACACAACATATATATACATGCACACACACACACACACACACACATATACACTTAAGGAATCTCTTCCAAGTTCTGGTCTGAGTCTTCTATTTTGTCAGTTTCATTTAATTTTGTCCTTGCCCTATATGTGTGGCTATCAGAACGTTTGTATGAAAACAAGGCAAAAATTTCTACTCAGCACCTCAGTGCCACTTTCAGCTACAGCTGGATGTTGCCATCTAAGTCTTGTCAGCAACAAGAATAATCCTTAAAGACTTGCATTGCAGTCCACTCTTAACTTGCCTTCTTCGAAAAATTCCATTTAACATAAACCAGAAGGGCTGAGCCCAGGCAAGGCCGGCTCGGACCGAGCGTGTGTGCAAGACGCTATCGGCGCGGAGAAGGGCGGCCCCAACTCGCCCGGCCAGAGCTGCCACGTTCTTGGTACTCTGCGTCCCAGAACCCCTCACTCGGGTCTCCAGGTCCCGGCTGCCCTGAACTAGTCCTGCCAGCATTTACCTGCTCCTCTGCTTCCGCCATAGCGCAGCCTGAGAGTCACGTGACATACCCGGAAATAGGGGAAAACAGCCACTGGGCCACGGCCTACTGGGAAATGTAGTTTTTCCCGCACACCAGTATGGATCCTTGGCCAACTTTTTGTTTTTGTTTTTGTTTTGTTTTGTTTTGTTTGCTCAACAAGAGTCCTGTTTAAGAGACCACAATGTATCTATAGTTAATGCTAGATTCTTATTTTGTTGTTGTTCTGTTGTTATTGTAGCATCAAGCACTTTCTACTTCAGGCTCTGGTTTACAGTAAAATTATGAATTATCTCAGTTAGTCCTCTCTACAATCCCTACTGTTATCGCCATTAACAGGGGAAAGGACAGTAACTCAGAGATCTCACTAAACTTACATGAGAAGCCTAGGTTTAGAACCTATCCCTTTCCGAAGTCTAAGACTGCTATACCAAATGTTCTTTGGTCTGATATGTTGTTGTGCCTGCCCACTCCCTTTTTAAAGTGATAGTGACTATTTAAAAATGTCTGCAGTGGAGAGTGAGAAAATAATGTGTATTTCTGCAAAGATTTAGTATCTTGGTACATTAAATTGACACCTTTCATTTTAATTTAAAATTTAATTTTATTTGTACAGATATTTTTGTCTGCATGTGTGTCTGTGCACACTTATCAACCTCGTGTCCTCAGAGGCCAGAAGGGCATATCAGATTCCCTGGAATTAGAGATACATATATTTGAGAGCTGCCACATAGCTGTTGAGAAGCAAACTGGCCCCGTGAAAGAGAAAAAAATAGTAACAGACATACAAATATCAAATCTTATAAATTTCTATTGTTTAATTGCTTACTAAACTTACATTGACTATCCTCAAGATAAAATGTAAGTTTGTCATTTGTGAAATATGAAAAACATCATTTAGAAAACTTGATCTACCCTATGTTTCGGGACAAAACAAACTATCTTTCCTATTCTGTGGGAACCTACTCATCTCCTCGGCTGATAGCCGCAGTCTGTTTAGTGTCTTAAGCAGCTGGCAGCTCACAGAGGGCAGCACAGTCGGGAGACTGAAAGGTGCCTCAGTGCCCTTTCGTTCCCTGTGGCATACACTAACTCTAGCCTAATAGGAAGTCGCATTCTTAGGACTCAGCATTTTCCTTAGTGTCGAAATGAAAGACACTTGTCTTCTCCCGTGGGCCTAAACAGCCTCCAATTCTTGCTGAGGCCCCTCTTCCAGCTGCTCATCATGCAGCTAATTTGGACATCCACAACCAAGGGTCCAAGATAGTGTCTGATCGAAGAGCTTTTTATGTATGTTATTAAGCAGCCAAACAACACTCATGCTGGACTACAAGCTACAGAAAGACCTGTTGTGAGATATTTTTTTTAACTGGCAGGAGCCTAGACAATATACCTCCTTCTTTCTAAGGTGCCAATAACAAACCATCAAGCTCCCCTGGGAATCCAAAGAACTTATTGAGCTTACAGAGCATGGGTGAAAGGCTACTGCCTGGAGCACAAGTGGCCCCAAAGCAACCACAATGGAATGTTTTCAGCCTCCCTGGCTGAAGACTTAACCATAACAATAGATGGAGTTTCTTTTCCTTGTTTTCTCTTAGCCTATGTACTCTAACATCTCACAGAAACTATGAAGGCACATGCAATTAGGACAAAGTGGCATGATACTGCGGGTGATGAGAGGCTGGATACTCAGGTAAGGGTCCAGTGGCCCTCCTTACTTCCTCCTATGAAAGGATGTCAACGTCAGCAAGCCCAGTTGTGATCATTTACAAGTGATGAAGATGGATATTATTTGAATCAGAAGCCAGTACTATGCCACAAGCCTCTGCATAGCAGACACAGAGCAAGCCCTAAGTTTAATTTAAACGGGAAAAAGAAATCTAAACCTTCCTCTGATTTTCTTCACCAACCATCATCTTCCCTTTTCTCATTGTGAACTGGATCCGCAAAAGCTGGTGAGACTGCATGCTCTTCAGACTGGCTGTCTCCCGTTTTGATCAGTCACAGACAAGAAAGAGGAAGACAAAAGCAGGCGTATTACCATGTTTTTCTCCTTGTTTAACTGGTCATTTCAATTTTGGTGAGAATCAGTCATACCTAAAAGCAGTGATTAACTTCAGAGAAAGTCACCATTGAATTCTCAAACAAGGGTTTACTCTGGACAATAGTATATGGTCCACTCCATCCACTTCAAATTTTTATGATTTTGTTGTTATTGTTGTTGTTGTTGTTGTTGTTGTTGTTGTTTGGATTTTTTTTTGAGACCAAGTCTTACTATGCAACCCTGGATGGCTTAGATCTCGACATACAGACCAAGCTGCCCTTGGACTCAGAATTCATAGCCTCTCAAGAGTTGTGTTTAAAGGCATGAGTCACCATGCCCAATGTCCAAATTTTTGATAACTTCACAGTTCTTCTTTCTTTTTAGGCTGGGATTCTTCTTAACCCAACCTGTCAGTTGAAAGTCTTCCTTGAAAAGTTCCTCTGAGGGATGAAGATAAGGACACGTGGTTAAGAGTGCTTGCTGTCACCATCTTCAGGAGTCAGTCTGAACAGATACCTATGGATATGTGTTCACACATAGTCACACAGATATATACATACTAAATAATTAATAAAAAATAAATACATGATAATTTTAAAATAAGAACCAAAAGTTCTTCTGAGAACTCAAATCAGCCAAGGCTGCAACTCCGATTGCATTGCTAATTTTCCTGTCTGCCTGCCTGCCTGCCTGTCTGCCTGTCTGTCTGTCTGTCTGCCTGTCTGTCTGTGTGTCTGGGTATTCTTTTCCAACAGCTGGATGGAGCTGTACGTTTGTATGTTGAATGAGTTCTCTCCAAAGGTTCTCTGAAGGGCACATCCTTTTTACCCACTACACAGGTTCTGCCCTTAGAAACATTTTAATGAAGAACCCAGCAAGACAAGCCTAGGCAAATAAAGCTGAAAGCCCGTTACCAGCTCTGGCCCATGGTGGACTTGCAACTCTGTGGAATGAAAAATGGTTGAGCTGTTGTTTTCTTTCTCAGGGGTGTTGCTGTGTGATAGATTGAAGAAGCAGCTGAAACTGGCTGCACATTCTTCTCTACTCACTCAATCCCTGAGAGCCCTCAGATGGTGCTCTCCACATCTGTCCTCTTCACAATATTCAAATACATTGAGCGTGGGATCCACTTGGCACGAGGGACGTGTAGAGGCACAAGCATGCAAACTTGAAACCTACTACAGGCTAGGTTCTTTCTGGACTACTAGGCAGAATAAAAGTGGCACGTGACCCCTGAAGCCCAAGTTTTCTCCTGTGGGAGTTTCAGATTCCCTATCTGAAAGATCCTAAAGCTTCCTCATGCTACTCAAAGTACTCTCCACAAACCACCTGGGACCTCATTAGAACTGAATAATTGGAGACCTTTTGAGTGACTTACTGGACAGTAATTGGATTTCAATAATGACCTCAGATTATACAGACATAGGCTAAAGCTTGAAAAGTGTTTGACCTAACAGTCATTAATTCTGTATCAGATCACATATGTTTTAATGCACATTGTTTATTCACCCTCTCCCTTCAAGCTATGGGACGAAAGACTCTGTACAACAACTCAGTATCCCTGTAGAAGACTTGAAACCTGTTATTTGGTATTAGCAACCAGACCACAGTCTGTCTATTTACAGAAATAGACAGATAGCTGAAATATCTGTCCCTACAGTTACCCCTACAGGTTTAAAACAATATAGTAA
>JADRCD010209797.1:0-47592 GCA_019843815.1 Montemys delectorum | reverse complement strand
GGCAGTTAAAAGGAACAATGGCTATAGACATTGGCCAAATTTATTAAAACCATTTCACCACTATGCTACTTATTCTTTGGCAAGAGGTTAGCCAAACTTGATGTGTAGCCTAGGCTACCCTTAAGTTTCTCCTGCTTAGCACCCTGATTTCCAGTATTACATGTAGTAAAAATTTTGGTTTCTTAAATAACCCAATTATGTTATATGACTATGTTTTGGTTTTAATCCCAGGGGTGGGATATGGGGCTGCTTCAGATTGTCTGTCTACAGCTCCTATGATTTGTCCAGTGCTGTAGGAGGGATGTGATTTTTGCCAGCTGTAGAGAGTTTACATTTGGAATTCTGGGGACTCTTGAGAGGAGAGGGTGTAAATGTGAGAACCTGAGAGGGCAGTGTCGGCTCCCCCTGGCACTACTGGTTCTTGCTATTGCATTTGTTGCTTTTGCTGGAATTCTGTTTGCTGGTTGCAAATCATTTAACTAAGACTGGAATTTGAAGCCCCTAACTACCAGGCGGTGTTCTGAAGGTCTATGTCCCCTTCTGCCTCTAACCTTCTTTCTCTCCTACCCAGTGCTGGGGGTGGGGTTGGGGTGGAGATGGCAGATAATAAGAACCCAATAAGGCAGCCAAAATACATGCCTACAATTACAGGCATGTACTTTTCCAGTTTTTATTCTACAGGATTTTTTATATATATATTTTTTTCTTTATTTACATGTCATATGATTTCTCCTTTCCCAGTTTCCCCTCCAAAAGAACCCAAAAAAACAACAAGAACAAACCCATGTTCCCTCTCCCCTCCCCCTCCTCACCACTCTACCCTCTCCCGCTTACTGGCCCTGGCATTCCCCTACACTGGGGTACAGAACCTTCACAGGACCAAGGGCCTCTCCTCCTGTTGATGACCGACTTGGCCATCCTCTGCTATACACCTGCTGCCAGAGCCATCAGTCCCACCATGGTACTCCTTGGTTGGTGGTTTAGTCCCTGGGAGCTCTGAGGGTACTAGTTAGTTCATATTGTTGTTCGTCCTAAGGGGCTGCAAACCCTTCAGCTCCTTGGGTCCTTTCTCAGCTCCTTCATTGGGGACTACAGGATTATCTGATTGTATTATACCATTGTCAAAATGAAGCATCTAAAAGTACTTAAGATTAACACCCAGCAGAACAATGTGCTGGAAGTGATACTTGAGACGGTGGAGCAGGAACTCTATGCTCCAACTGGATTAGAAGTCAATTATGTAAAAATCCCTCCCTAATTTTAAAGTTCTTTGACTAAAAAAAAAGGTTCAAGTGAGAAAGGAAATAGAAAACTCACACACTGCTGGTAATGATGTCAAACAGTATGGGCTCAAGTTTCAATCAAGTTACCACAGAACCCAGTAATCCTACCCTAGGGACGTGTATGTCCCTAAAGTTTATTGTAGGAACGTGAAAAGCAGCATTGTTCACTGTAGCCAAGGTGGAGGCAATTGGATACCTGTCGTGTGATGGATGGATACAAGGCGTGTAACACAGCAGGGCACATCACTGTAACTGTCCTGGTGAGAGTTGCCAGCCTGACACAGCCAGCTAGGTTATCTATGAAGCCGGAACCTCGACTGGGAAAAATGCCTCTATCAGATTGGCCTAGTGGTGAGACTGTGGGCATTCTTTTCTTAAGTAGTGACTGATATGGGAGGGTGCCACCGCTGGGACTTAGACGGTATGGAAAAGGAAGCTGAGCAAGCCCTGAAGAGAGGCAGTACGCAGGGTCCCTGCATGGTCCCTGCATTGTCTCTGCTATGGTTCCTCCCTCGGCTTCCCTCAACAGACTCCAGGCCTGGAATGTAAAGCAAATAAAACCCTTCTCCCTGCACACTGCTATTGGTCATGGTCTTTATCACAGTAATAGAAAGCAAACCAAGGCAGCAACCTACGGAGTGGCAGGGACACCCACAAAGACTAACAGGCAGGACTATACTGATGTGGTAAAAAGTGTTTTAAACTGGCATGGCAGCACACACCTTTAATAGCTGCACTTGGGAGGCAGAGGCAGGCCTGATTTACACAGATCAAGTTCCAGGGCAGGCAGGGCTTTACCTTTATACAGAGAAACCCTAACTCAAAAAAATAAAAGTAAAAAATAAAAAATGACTCATTATGTACTGGCATGGAGGTACAGCTGCGCACACCTATAGATGTACTAAAAACACTGGCTTATATTTCTTTAATAACATTTACTTATTTAGTGTGTGTGTGTGTGTGTTTGCTGTGTATGTGTATATAAACACAGGTGTAGGCACAAAGACCCATACCCATGTGTGTGTTCATGTGCTCAGATATGAACTGGTTCGCTCCCTCCATCTATGTGGATTCCAGGAGCTGAACTTGGATCAGTTTACCAGACTTTGTGGCAAGGACCTTTACCCACTAAGCCATCTCATGAGCCTATATGTTAAATGGTTATATTCTATGACATGAAGTGTAGCTCTATTGAGACTGCATGTGTTATGTTTATTGAAATATTTGCATCTAACTTTTGTGATGTTAACACTAAAAATCATGTAGAACATTGTAATGCATATTGCAGTACTATATACTATATGCATTGTATAACTTTAATCTGTTCCCAAATACATTTTTGTTGTTGTTGTTTTTTTTAATGTGTATGGATGTTTTGCCTGTATGTATTATCTGTGCACTGTGTACATGCCTGGTGCCATAGATGTCTGAAGAGGATGTCACATATCCTGGAACTGGAGTTATGGGTGGTTATGAGCTACCAAGTAGATGCTGGGAACAGAACTTGGGTCCTCTGGAAAAAGACAAGTACTCTTAACCACTGAGCCACGTCTCTTTGACTGGCCTGTAGAATGCAGGTTAGAATTTCTCTCTCACACAGACAACAGAATAAACTGTAACATTAGGAAATCAAGAGACAATGATTTTGTTTATCTCTCTCGAAGTCAGAAATGCATTTAATATTTAGCTCATAAAGAGAATATTTATGCTTACCTTAAATGTCAAAATAATGCCGATAAAGAGAAGAATAATAAGGACCAAACAGGTAGGATTCACGGACATTATATCATCTCTGTAGGGAAAGCTGGGAGGCTGAAAGGGAGAGGGCTCATTAGCAAACCTCGTTCGTTCATCTTTCAAGATGTCTTCCACAGGGAGAGAGGCACACTGGAGACTGTTATTTAGGACAATGCCTCTACCAATGAGACAGCAACATACAGTGACTTAGGGAAAGCTAACACTGTCCTAACTCAGGCAGTAATTCCAGTGAAGGGAGGTTAATGGCAGACAGACACAGTCAAGTGTGCAGCACCCTTCTGCCCTCCACTGCACCTTGGGGGGCCGCCACCAGTGTGGTGGTGTATACTCCTGGTGTTGGATTGACTCATGTGGTAGTGTTTTCTTATTTTCTTCAGGTTCTGGATATTCTTAAAGGCCATGTGCACGACAAGGAGGAGAAACTCACTAAAATGAATATATTTGCTAACAGCACATCTTTCTAGACAGCAAAGTCTTACATGTTTATTTTGTTTCGTAAACAAGGATGATGAATTAGTTTAACCATGTTTTGCAGGATTCTGGCTTGGACTCGCCTGCAGCCTTCTCAGATGACGACTGCCTTTCTAATTCACCATGTTTCAATTTGGCAGCAGCAGCAGCAGCCATCAGGGGAATGTGAGCGTCCCTTTCGTTGTTAGGCATTGCTGATAATGTACAGAATTTGCTACTAGAGCTCAGACTGACCTGGGGTTTGCTTTGTGCAAACGGGTTCTCACTAAGTAGCTCGCATTGACTGTGGACTTTTCCTCAGCCTTCTAGGGGCTGGGGTTACAGGTATGTACCACCATGCCCAACTCAGAATGACCACTAAATGGCACAGAATATTTTTGGAGGGGGATTGGGGAGTCACACATAACCCAGGCTGACCTCAGAGTCACTACGTAGGAGCTGAAGGAAGACCTTCAACTCCTGACCTCGCACTTTAGCCACTTCACCTGGCTTCCTGAAATATTTCACTTCTACATTTGGTTTGTCATTACAAATAAAAGTGAAAGCTGATCTTTTTTTTTACAGTATTCTAATTCCTGTCAGCTCCAACAATATTGTCATTGTACCACGTGATGGTTCCAAAGTAGAGTGAATGGAGAGTAGCAGATAAGGTAGGGTCAAAGGAAGCTGCTGAATGACTGTGTGGCTCTATGTCAATCTCTGCAGCCCATAGACTGGGGTATTCAGTGCACCACTCCACAGCAAAGGGCACCTACGGGCCCGTCCTTACCATCACCACCAGCCCAGTCCCGTAAAATAAGCTTGTTGGGACCGAGTTTCTTCCTCTCTTGCAGCATGATCTGAGGAGCCCAGCAGGCAGATCTCGGAAGCCTCAGCACAGAGGCTAATCCTCTACCTCTCCATCACAGACCCAGCCCCTCCACGTTCTACTATCTCCCAAGAGGCAACTCTCAAAACTGGCACATGGAACTTTTTAGACGCTATTGCCCATCAAAGCATGGTCCTGGTTCTTCAAACAGTAATGAAAAGAATGACAACGTAGACATTTCTAAGGAGCAAAACCTTGGGGCCTTCTGTGGAAGGACAGGTCAGAGCAGGACTGTCAGCTAGATTACAAGCTTCTCCTCCCTGCCCCCAGCCATCCTTTCCACTGGACCATCCAGTTCCCAATGCCACATGCATCCTGTAGCTTCACCTCTCCTGGCCCTTACCCTGAGGTCAGAGACTACGACAGAAGCTACGAAAGGAGCACACTGGGACAGTCTGTAACCCAAGGGAACAGGGTGAGGTAGGAGGCCAAGCTGGGCAACGCAGCAAGACCTGGTCTGAAAACGAAATTCTAAATTAAGGACATAGCTCAGCAATAATGTGCTTATCTTGCGTGTGGCAGGCTCTGGGTTTAATTCCTAAGACCACATTAAGAAAAAGAAAAACAAATAATAAAGTTATATAGAGAGAACCCTCAAGAGTGAACATTTACTGAGCAGTAGCAGCACACACCTTTAACCCCAGGACCTGGGAGGCACAGGCAGGGGGATCTCTGTGAGTTCAGCGCCAGCCTGGTCTACAGAATGAGCTCCAGGACGTCAGGGGCTTACAGAGAAACCTTGTCTCAAGAAACAGAACAACAGCAACAACAACAAAACAAAACAACCCCCAAAACAAAAAAACAAAGTGGATAGACAAGCAAAGTGAATGCTTTGCCACTTAAACAATTTCAAGGAAATTACATTTTCAAACACATTCATCATTTAAGAATCCAAGGCTAAAAAGCACAAGGGCCCATAATTATTCCACTTGATGCTGTTAGAAGCTCCTTAACACCAGCCACCAATACTACTCATCAGATGTCCACAAAGGACTTAACATGAATCAGGAATTAAGAGATCTCTAGGGGCCGGGCGTGGTGGCACACGCCTTTAATCCCAGCACTTGGGAGAAAGAGGCAGGCGGATTTCTGAGTTCGAGGCCAGCCTGGTCTATGGAGTGAGTTCCAGAACAGCCAGGGCTACACAGAGAAACCCTGTCTCAAAAAAACCAAAAAAAAAAAAAAAAAAAAAAAAAAAAGAGAGATCTCTAGGGAACTAAGTCTGGAAAGAATTCCACAGCAGTTTCCTGTCTCCCACAAGTCAACAGAAGAAAGATACTACCCATTGCTGACACCTGAGCAAAGCACATCAAGATTGTCAGAGACACAGGAAATGCCATTTCTGCCCTCTGTCCCATCCCTGCAGGTCCCAGGAGGTTATGGCAGTTGCAACATCCCCAAAGCACCCAAGTAATTCAGAACTCTCACCTTTCAGAAAAAAAAAAAACAAAAAAAAAACTCAACAATCTCACCAAACACTCAGCTGCAAAGTTTAAGATCTGCTTAATGCGTGTGTCTCCCTCGATAATGCTTTGTGCTTTACTCAATTGGGACTCCCCAGGACAAGAGGCAGTGAGTGGGAGGGTCACCTACCAGCTGTCGTATGTATTCCTGAATGGAGTTTGGATAGACAAGCACAGTGATTGCAACCAAAGTATTCAGGGCAAAATCAAAGATCTGGTAACAGAAGAACGGGATGATCCAGGCAGCGTGTTGCTAAAAATGAGAAAACAGAATGTTAGTATTTTGGATATAACAAGACACTGGGCTCATCAATATGAAGGGACCTGGGGGAACTGGCAGTCATTAACCAGGCCATGGCAGCAACTGGTGTGCCAAGCTGAAGCAGTCAAGAAACAGAAATACTAAGGGCCGGAGAAATGTCTCAGCAGTTGAGAGCTGTCTGCTCTTCCAGAGGTTTTGCGTTCAGTCCCCAATAACTACATAATGGCTCACAACCATCTATAACAGGATCTGATGCCCTCTTCTGGTGTGCAAGCATACATGCAGATAGAGCACTCATCACATAAAATAACTCTTAAAAAAAGAGAGAGAGAGAGAAAGAAACAAACAAAAATACCAAGTGTTCACAGTCATGTGGGTTTTACCAGTTTTTCTATTACCACAAGGTGTTAGTGAGAGATTTCTGAAGACTCTTGCAGAAAACTCTGAATAACTCCATACTCAGCAAAGGAAACTCAGATTACGCTACAGTAGCGGTTCTCAACCCTTTGGCAGTTGAACAACTGTTTCATAGGGGTTGCCTAAGACTGTCAGAAAACACAGATATTTACATTACAATTCTGAACAGTAACAAAATTATAGTTATGAAGGAGCAACAAAAATAAAATAACTTTATGATTGGGGGTCACAGGGACCTGAGGAACTGTATCGAAGGGTCGAAGCATTAGGAAGACTGAGAACCACTGCTCTAGTGGAAGGGCTTGAAGACGGGCCCCGCCCTCACCTCCCAACAGCCACTTACCTTGTATGCACCGTAAGTAGCCATGGCACATATCAGGATCATGAGGAGAGAGATTGCGATAGCAATGCACATGTCTGGCAGAAAGTCAAAAAATGGGGTGGGAAGAGGCAATTAGATCCACTACTGAACAAAATGTGTTTCTCTTCATTTTGTTTATAAACTAATTCTAGGTGAAAACTTTACATCAACCAGAGCTAACAAGTGCCAGATGATGTCCTCACTAAATCCTAAGTGACTACATGATTGCAAAGAGCAGAGGTGCTGATTACAGAATCCAAAAGAGGCCCTCTGGTCCGCACTAACTCGGTTATCCTGTAGCCACACAGGTGTCTATTAACTCAGTCAGCCTATAATCACACAGCACTTTATACACTCATGCCTAAATCACAAATTAAAACTCTGATACCTTATTCACTCAAAGTTAAAAATCTGTTTCTGTTCAAGATCCTAATGTCCCTATTTCCTCTGAGGCAACCTCTCATCTTACTTCTCACTCTGGCTGTCTATGTCACCCCACCAGGATCAAACACTAATTGCTAGGCCTTATGTCTGCAGTTTTCTTCAGGTAGCTAATGCAGTTCCCATTCTTCCAGTCACTGTGTGTGTCCCTTCATCATGTGGAGTTACAGCTACAGCACACATCATTATTCATCTTATTCTAACTGCTACAGGTGACTGCCAGTTTCTCTCCAGGATGGGACACTGTTGACGACCACTATATCTTGGTGAGGGACACCCAACTGCTGTGGCAGTAGCAGGTGGGTGCTGGGAACCTAGATGAAGAAGGTTGGCAAGATAAACACACGTTCCAGTCCTCCTGACCCAGTTCAGAGAATATGAAATATCTCATCAATGGCATTTATACTGATTTCAATAATTTCAATTAATCTTGGTTTTTATGTGAACATATCATTTTCATAATTGAAAAGCAACAACAAGAAAACAAGATTGACGATTGAACAAGGTTGGTCAGGAAGGATGCCTGTACTAAGAAGGCACAAGGTGAACAATTATTTTTTTCAAGAAGCCTGTGTCTTTAGGTGTAACTAAGCTGCTAACTCCTGATGCTGAGAAGGTAGTGAAGTAGCTCTACTCAATGGTCCTAGATGTTTTATTCCTCCTGGCTGAGGCAGATGTTGTTCTTTCTGGATAGAAGATAAAATGAGTGTTTGGGGTTGCAGGACATTCTGAGAGCAAAGGCTGGGCTGTGACTAATTCTGCCATAGTGGTTAATGTTAATCACCAACTTGACTGGATCAAGACAGAGCTGGATTAGTCGAGCCCATTTCTGTAGTGTTCATGAGAGTGTTTCTGGAATGCTAAATAAGAGGGAAGGCCCTCACATAGGCCGAGGTCCCTAATACAAAAACAGGAGAAGGGCCCCTTAGAGCATGCATCCATGTCCCCACCCCTCCTCAACGGCCCATATGGAAAAGAATGGGAATGGGGTGGGGATGGGGGGGGGGAGTGGGGAACAGGGGATGGGGGAGAGGGACCTTCTGAATATTTAATAAGAAAAAATAAATTTGTGAAAACCGGGCCATTCTAGGATAGTCTTTGACTATTTCAAAGATCTTTACAGAGGTAGATAATAAATATAGAGAGAGGCAAATAAACTCAAAGGTTTATTCAAGACATAAAAATATTAATATGCACATACAAAGTCTTTAATAAGGGCTGTGGTACACTCCAGAACTGACCTTGATTAGAGTCATAGTTTCAAACCTCATGATTTATATCTTCATCCAAGAACATAAACCCAAACAATTAAAAGGTACAAATATAGTCCGTGAAATGAAGTACACTATCGGCACTCACACAAACAGTAAGACAGGTGAGGACATTTTGGAAATTCTATTTCTATATGTACTTCTAACCAGCTGCACAAACTGCTACATCCCAAGCTCAGGAAGATGGTTTGTACATGCTTGGCCCAGGGAGTGGCATTATTAGAAGGTGTGTCCCTGTTGGAGTAGGCATGTCACTGTGGTGTGGGCTGTAAGACCTCATCCTAGCTGCCTGGAAGTCAGTTTTCTGCTAGCAGCCTTCAGATGAAGATCGAGAACTCTCAGCTCCTCCTTTCTGCCTAGATGCTGCCACGTTCTCAACTTAATGGTAATGGACTGAACCTCTAAGTGTGAGTTAGTCCCAATTAAATGTTGTCCTTATGAGAGTTGCCTTGGTCATGGTGTCGCTTCACAGCAGTAAATCCATAACTAAAACAGGAAGCAGCTTGTACAGACCCAAACTGTAAACCAGAACACAGAACAGGTTGGATGAAATCGGGCTACCATCTCCAAAACAGCCGCCAACCCCACAGAACTAACACAGTATACACAGTAAAAGTTACTCTGAGGAATTAAAGCACATTCCTTCCTAGGACTCACAGGACAGCTCAGCACTAAAATGCTTGCCTGGGTCCAATTCCTAGCATAACAAGCTAACAGCCAACTGACATTGCAAATAAGAGGTGATTTTATGGCCAACAGCTCTGATCAATGCTAGGACAGTAACTTCCCTGCCCCAACATCAGAGCACATGAATATCTCACTGTTTCCTGAATTAAATTCCTGTTTTAATACTGCAGTTCTACTCTAAAAAGGATCCTAAGAAAAGCTATACCGCAGGTATAAGGGTGTAGAGAGCCACACTAAGCCGGCAGCCTCCATTACAAGATGGCGCTGGCATCCGGTTTCTTCTCCCCTTAACACGTAGTCTGCGCATGTGCTAGGGCCAAAAGGCGCCAAGTCACAGCCTATCCCGAGGCGTCTCATGAGGTAATGAGCAAACAGCCAATCAGAGATGAACACGCCGCTCCAGGGTGTATATAAACAGTGCATTCTCCAGGGCTCTCTCTCTCCTCGCCACATGGTAATAAAGGTTTACTGCAGAAGGATCCTGTGTGTGTGTCCGTGTGTTCCTGCCGGCGGGAAAATAGCGCGGACCACATAAGGGGCATAATTAGAACACGTTTCCTGAATCCAATGAGTCACAGAGACAGACAAGGCACATAAAAGCTCCCTGAAGTGCCTGCGTCTAATCTTCTAATTCTGTTCCCCCAGCTTGTGGATGGTTTACTCCTCAGAACACTTGCAACTAACGACACTTACATCTAGAGCTTCTCTAACTTCTGGTCACATTGCTGGCAGCAGAGCTCGTGAAAACAAACAGTATTAGTCATCACAAACTGTAGGGAACTATTTTCAGTTGAACTTCCAACAGTATGTAACTACTCAGAACAAAACGGAGAGCCCTCCAATGCCACAGTGAAGACTAGAAAACCCAGGCTTGAGTACTGCTTCAGGGCTCCTCCTGAGGCCAACGCTCGGGGAAGAGTAAGCAGTAAGATACTAATTTGACTTCCCTAAAACTAAAGCGTCTAATATCTCAATTTGCTGGTTACTTCTAAGTTATCATTGAGAGTCCTCAAAGTGGGATTCTATAACTTGCCAACTTGTGGTTTCATGGGTTTAGCCTAGTTTATGATAAGCTACAAAGACTAGCTTATCTTTGTTCTGAAGCCAATAATTAGCTATTATGGATGGGAAGAGAGGAAGGAGTTCTGGGAACAAATGAGGGGCAACCAGACAGAGGAGAGGGTTACTAAAGAATTTATCAAAATGCATATCATTTGGGTTTTTCTCATAATTTTAAAAATATATATAACTCAAATCCCATAAAGTTCAGCATGTGTAAGCTAATGGCTTTATAATATTAAAAAAAACTACATGACTATCACCATGCAGGCCAAAATAAGTCCACCCTTCCAAAATCAATTTGCAATACCCAATAATGGTCATTCCCCACTCTTTGCTCTCCCAGCCCCTGGTATCCACCTTCCATATCTCTGGACCTAGGCAGAGAGATGAAATAGTGATACTCTATTTCACACATGTGAACTACAGACTACATGAATCAGAGCCTAGCTCACTTGTACATTTGAAACAAGGTCTTACTATTTAGTCCTAGTTGGCCTGAAACTCACACTCCTGTCTCAGCCTCTCCAGGTCCTGACTACAAGCACATACCACCATGCCAGTTCTGCCTTCCCTCTTGAATTAGAGTCTTTCACAACTTTAACAAGTGTCTGGATAATTTTCTTTGACATAGTAACGTTAAAAAAGCAAATCTATGCCATAAATGTATGCTATATCATGAATAAAACTCCTTCCAAATGAAACAGCAGGCAGATTAGAGCACTGCGTATAACATGTGGTTAATTCATGAAGAAAGTAAAGAAATGATGAAGGCTAAGGCAGAAGGTTCTTCAAAGTTCCAGGTCAGCCTGGGTGACAAGAGTGGAAGCCATTCTCAGAAATAAAGCAAAAAGCAAGCAAGCAAAGGGGAAACTGCAAACACCTTTAAGAAGTATATATTCAGCCAGGTGTGGTGGCACACGCCTTTAATCCCGGCACTTGGGAGGCAGAGGCAGGCAGATTTCTGAGTTCAAGGCCAGCCTGGTCTACAGAGTGAGTTCCAGGACAGCCAGGGCTACACAGAGAAACCCTGTATATTCAACTTTTCTGATAGGTCTGAATCTTAACGTGGGATGAGTGTATAATCCCAGCTACTTTGGAGGCTCAGACAGGAAGATCTCTGCCAGTGGGAGGCCTGCCTGGGTGACTTATGCACAACCTGTTTCCAACAAAACAAAAACAAAAGGGCTGGTACTATAGAGCTCTGTGATGCTTATCTAGTATGTGCTACAAGGTCCTAGCCCTGGGATCAACTTCTGCCCCATCATTTTAAACAAACAAGGTGAGCAGGTAGACAGGCGGACAGGCAGGCAGGCAGGCAGCCAAGCAGACAGACAGACAGACAGGCAGGCAGACAGGCAGACAGACAGACAGAAATAGATGTGGGAAAAAGTCAAAAGTCCTACCTTGCACTGAATCTGGTAATATTTTAAAAAGTAGCATTCAGACTTCAAAAACACTAACATGTGATCAGCAATAACCATAAGGCACGTACGTCAGTGAGGCCTTGGTGTGAAGCCATGCGGGGCAATGTCAGAAACCCGAGCTATTTTAAGTGTCTAACCAGCTGCTGGCAAACTTAGGAGCACAAAGCTATCAAGGCTTGCAGCAAAAGTTTACAACAGGCACATACTGCAACACCAGGGTTTTTAGTATCTCTTAGCAAAGTAGAGAGGTGGGCTCCAGGTTCAGGACTGGTTAGGCACAGCATAACCATGGGTGCTTTTCCTTCGCCTCTCCAAACCCACGCTCCCCATGCTGCGCTCTGCCCATGGAGATGTAGACCTGTGTGGGTGCTATCCTGCTGCCTTTCTGTGGCCGTGATAAAACTCTGAGCAAAGCAAGCTAGGGAAGAAAAGGGTTGTTCACCATGCCCAAGACCATTACCAAAGAAGTCGCCGCTTGCATTCTTACAAGAGCCTGAACAATAAACTGCTTTTTGGCTCCACTTGTAACCATGCGTAACTGACTTTCTTATACATCCCTAGACCACCTACCGAGGAGACAACGCCACCCTCAGATAAGACCCCCTTCTCAACTGACTCTACTGTATCAAGCTGACTCTTACAAAGAGGCTCCTTTGCCTTCTGCCCTTGGCTGAGGAAGAAAGACCAGACTGCCAGATATAGGGATGGGATTGCAGGGTGGAGACCCTAGGCCAAAGGTCACTTGTCCGTCCTTCAGGAAGATGTTAACTTCAGTTCCCTGCCTCCCTTCAGCCTAAGGATAACAGGGCTGCCTGACTAAAGTCAGGTGCTGCCTGGTAAGAGGGGTTATTCCTAGAAAATAGACATTTACCCAATTATTTTCAAAAATCTAAAGAAATTAATCAAAATGTAGTCAAGCTGCTGAGTGCACCAACCACAGAATGATTAACATAAAAGGCACATCAATTAATTCACAGCTGAGACCCAATAGATGGGATGGATAGTTAATCGCCACCCGATCCATTCCATTCCTCAGGTTTTTTGATATAAAAAAAATGTATAAATTAAAAATATACAGAAATACATATATTTCCTTAGCAGAAATGCCTAAAAGCTAGATGTTAAAGAAAATGCCTTTATTTTCTTTATCCCCTATTTTGATCATCTACCAGATCTCCTGAGAAAAAGTACCACATGGCAAAGAAATAAATCTGTGCTCTGTCTGTCAAGGCAAAAATCCTCCGTCAGACAGCTGCCAGCGCACAGGGACAGCAACATGAGCTTGGTGGGGAGAGTTCTCTCCTAGCATGTGCAAGGCCCAGGGTTTGCTCTCCAGAACAGCTTAGAGTCATGCATGGTATATACCTGTAGCATGGGGAATCAGAAGTTCAGGGTTATCCTACGGTACACTGAGTTCAAGGCTATTGTTGGCTACATAAGATCACACACACACACACACACACACACACACAGCGCCACATGTGTATTATGTATGTGTGTATATACACAAAGGAGCCTTTATAAGGAGAGGTGGGGGGACTGGAAAGATTGCTCAGCAGTTAAGACCACTGTCTGCTCTTTCACAAGTCCATGGTGGCTCATACCCATCTACTACGGTGATCTGATACCCTCTTCTGGCATGCAGGTATACATGCAGATAGGGCACTCATACATAAATAAATAAATCTTAAAGTTTAAAAACGAAAAGTTAAAAAAAAAAAAAATGGGGTGATGGCGGCACACACCTTTGACCCCAGCACTCAAGAAGCAGACGCAGGAGGATCTCTGTGAGTTTGAGGCCAGCCTGGTCTACACAGTAAAGTTCCAGGAGTCTAGAACAGCCAAGGGTATACAGAAAACAAAACAAAAAACAAAACAAACAAAAGCAAAGTTTATGTTTATGGATATTTCACCTGCATGTATATATGTGTGTACGGCATGTACAAAAGGCCACATGTACCCACAGATGCCAGAAGAGGGCATCAGATCCTCTAAAACTGGAATTAGATATGGGGATAAGCTACCACGAACATTGCAGAGAAACAAATCCAGATCCTCGGTAAGCAGCAAGCGCTTTAAAGCAGTGCTTTTGGCTGGCCATCTCACCCTGCCAAACAGTGCTATTGACTTACAGACTTCTCAGTCATAATTATGTAGCTGACTGAACCAAATCTCAACGGCTATTTAACTCTATCTACGCCCGGGTTAAATACTTAAGGACCTGCCTGGTACAGTGACTTCTAACCTACAAACCTACTGTCCCACCCCACCTCTGTGGTACTGAGGACCAAACGCAAAGCCTCATGTACACTCTGGCAAGCATTCTTCTAGGGAGCTTTGTTGTCAGCCTTGTGTTTGGACACAAGCCTCCTTAGGTAGGTAGCTGCTCGAGCAAGCTCTGATCTCATAGTCCTCTGCTTCGGCGTTCCGCACAGCTATGACTACAGATCTGAGCCTCCAGGCCCAGCTGGCCTAGCAGCACATTTTAAAAAGGCGATCAACATACAGAAAATAAACATTAAAAGGGAACAAGTTGGGCTGGACAGATGGCTTAACGGTTAAGAGCACTGGCTACTCTTCTAGAGGTCCTGAGTTCAAATCCCAACAACCACATGGTGGCTCACAACCATCTGTAATGGGATCCGATGCCTTCTTCTTCTGTGTCTGCAGACAGCTACAGTGTACTCATATATTTAAAAATAAATAAATTTTTTAAAAAAGAAAGGTTTTTTTTAAAAGATTCAAATACCTACTCTTGTACCTTTGTAGCCACATGACATTCAATCACTCCTCTATTTAGTTAGTCCTGTCCCATCTCATGTGTCCCGTCTCATGTATCCTACCTCCCTACCTCCCCATCTTTGACTCTTTGAGACAGGGCTTCTCTTGGCTGTCCTAGATCTCAGATCTCCCTGCCTCTGCCCCCCAAGTGCCAGTATTAAAGACATGTGCCAGCTTCACCCGGCTTAAATCATTCTTAATAGCAGTTATACACTAATTCAATCTTTTCAAATGTGTGGTGTGGAACATGTGAGAAACTCACACACACTGTAATATGTATGACTTTACAAAATAATTATTGTTTCAGTCTCAAGTACCAGCAAGCCTCTCTTGCCAGTGTGTTTGCCCAGCTTGGCCCTGATAAGTGGAAAGTGTACACATTATCAAGCACCCAAGAGGACCACAGTGCTGTCACTCAAATTTCCCTAACTCCAATTACGTTAGAAAAGAAATTCCTATGCCTGGAAATAGTGAAAGAAAACAGGTCAATCAGACACTGTCAGGCTGGGCATGGAGACACATTAGTTAATCCCAGTATTCCAGAGGCAGAAAGAGGCAAGCAGATCTCTGTGAGCTCTGGGCCAGCCAGAGCTACACAGTGAAACCATCTCAAAGCAGAACAATTAGGAAGTGTAAAGAAACTCCACTTGTATCTGACAAGGTCTCAGCCTTTAACTGACTATTTGTTTATTATTTCTTTTTACGTCTGTTTGTTGGGAGGTAGGGTCTTCCTCAGCTCAAAGCTGGCCTTGAACTTGTTATGTAGCTCGGGAGCAGCTGGAATTTCTGATCCTTCTGTTTCAGCCTCCCGCTTTCTAGGATCACAGGCACCATGGACTTTTTTTTTTTTTTTTTTAAGATTTATTTATTTTATGTATACAAGTACACTGTCGCTGTCTTCAGACACACCAGAAGAGGGCATCGGATCCCTTTACAGATGGTTGTGAGTCACCATGTGGGTGCTGGGAATTGAACTCAGTGCTGAGCCATCTCTCCAGCCCCACCCTGGATTAAATGGTATTAAATGGCGGATGATGGGTGTGCAGCTCTGTGTTCCTTTACTTCATTACCAGTTTGATTGACCTCAGGCTCCTCCTCCTGACCTCTGAGCCCTTTAGAACTCACTCTGTCCCCCTTTCTCTCAGGGCTCCTCCCCTCTTCCCACCCAGGGCAAACAGGTAACTCAAACCACACCTCTCCAGAAGAATTGGATCTGACCCCTTTCTAGGTCTCTATTTACACTAATTTCCATTCTTCAATCACAACAGCTCTACCTACATGATGAGTGAG
The DNA here is from genome assembly GCA_019843815.1 of Montemys delectorum. Lineage (NCBI taxonomy): Eukaryota > Metazoa > Chordata > Mammalia > Rodentia > Muridae > Montemys > Montemys delectorum. Next base: position 31,753 of record JADRCD010209797.1, on the reverse strand, counting down.
GGAGGGAGGGAGGGAGGGAGGGAGGGAGGGAGGGAGGGAGGGAGGGAGGGTTTAACAGAGCAGTTACTACAGACCCCGTCCTAGGCCTTTTCACACCCATAACCTGAGTTAGATTGCATCACTTCCTCCACTTCTCAAAGGGGACTCTGAAGTCAGCAGAGGTTAGTAGTAAGCTTGGGAGTCTTTGGAGCCTGCATACTTCAAGTCAAAAATCTAGTTTTCATCCTAAGTGTGTTTCCACCTTCTTTCCCCAGCTTCTCTCACCTACGTGGACATGAGTCATCTTTGACCACCCTCTCACTAACTTCTATCTACACTCAGCTACTCTTCTATCCCCAGTGCCTCCTCACTATAGCGAAATGTCTGAGACCAGAATCCCAGGCTATGCCTCAAGCCACAACAGCAAACCACTCAACTCTTCAGCCAAAAGGGGGCCTTACAATATACAGCAGTTCACACATTTACTAAAGCACACTTGTTTCACTCTGAGAATAAGAATCACAAAACTTGGGACTGGAGAGATGGCTCAGCAATTAAGAGCACTGAACATTCTGCCAAATGATCTGGGTTTGATTCCCAGGACACACAAGACAGCTCATAACCATCTGTAAGTCTGGTTCCTGGGGATGTTCTTCCTCTGTCCTCCATGCACTTATGGTATACAGATATATGTGCAAATAAAACCATACACAGTATAAAAAAAAAGCAAAAAGCAAACAAACAAACAACTGTAGTGTCCGGCCAGCGGAACTATTCGGGGTCCGTGGGTTACCTCAGGCTGGAGGCTGGACTAGACCTGTTGAAATAAACGGGCGCAAGAAAGAAAGGAAGGATGCCAAGTAGATTTTATCAAGGCGACATTTACTTTGGGGCAAACAACAACAACAAAACCCACAACACTTACCACGCTTTCAACACCTTGTAATTTCTCAAAAATGAATCTTTGCAGCATGAGCCAAGCTTCCAAAATCATTCTGCCTCTGCCTACACCTTCTTAACCTCATATATAGCTCTACAGTGTTGATCATCAGTTTGCCCAACCTGTCCTTGTGGTCATGATTAGCTCTGCCTCTCACTTAGCCAAGACCCAGAAGGACTGAGTCGACAAGGCCTGCACTCTGTAGTGCAGGTACCTCTGGGCTGGCATCCATGGACACTCAGCCTCATGCCTGATTTCCACTGCCGGGAAAGGCTCCATTACAACTAACCAGTGACAATCACTTCCTGGAAGGAAGGGCACTCCTGGAGCTATCAGAATGCCCAGAGAGAGATGTGTAACCCTTTCCATCTTCCTTTTTTTTTTTTGTTTTCAGTTTTTTTGAGACAGGGTTTCTCTGTGTAGCCCTGGCTGTCCTGGAACTCACTCTGTAGACCAGGCTGGACTGGAACTCAGAAATCCGCCTGCCTCTGCCTCCCGAGTCCTGGGATTAAAGGCGTGTGCCACCACCGCCCAGCCCCTTTCCATCTTCTTTCCTGATATTTCTTCATTCTCTGCTGCAAAAAGCCAAAGTCTATGGCAAAGCTGCATGTGGTAGTATATGTATACAATGCCAACATCTAGAGACAGAGACAGAAGGGTCGGGAGTTCTAGGTTAGTTTTTGCTACATATAAAGTTCCAGGTCAGCCTAAGCCTCAAAATGATAGTTTTTCAATGTATAAATTCCAGCTTGGCAGAGTAGCTCATCCATCAACTGAGCACTTGGGAAGTAGAGGTTCAAGGTCATCCTTGGGTACACAGTGAATAGTGAGACAAACCTGAACTAAATATAATACAAGACTCTGCCTCTTAAGAATGGGAAAAGGATACTCACATAAGATATGGGAAATTTACTATCTGACACTCATTATGAACACAGGGCATGAGCAGCACATAAGTATCTGCTGATTTGATTTGTAATGATGGAAAGAAAGAGAACAAAGTTAAAATAGCAGCTCAAATAGGCCCTTGAATCAATATTTGTAATTTAACAGAAAAGGCAGACAGTCAGACTCCTTGTCCCGAGGAATCCCAAAATATCACCAGCTGTTACGATGTACTTACTGGCATCATCCATGAACTCAAATTCCCCTCCCAGTTCAGAGCCTGAAAAGTGATACTGATCGGGATCTGCCAGGGCACTCAGCAGGATCAGCAGGACCACAGCATTGATGATCTGCAGAAGAGAAAAGGGACATAAGACAGCCAGGCCAGAGTCTCAGATCACCCACGGTGCTGCATGTCTGCAGCTGAGGAAGTGTGCAAAGGCTCCCAGGCAGAGGGCTCGGGCCAGCTAGGTGTCGGCTAGGCTGGGGAGATGGCTCAGCTGGACAAGCACAAAGACTTGAGGTCAGACCTCCAGAATCTGCTTAAAAAGTTCAAATGGTGTATCAGGGACACAGGTAAAAGGCACCTGTCACCAAACCTGATATATCAATGAGTTCAATCCACAAAACCCACATGGAAGGAGAATCGACTCTTCTAAATTGTACTCTGACCTTCATATGTGCACCTACACAAACACATGTACATAACACACAAATAATTTTCTTTTTGTTAGTGCAGTGTTGTGTGGCTATAATCACGGTACTGGGAAGCAGAAATGAAGGGGGGGAGGGGAATGGGCGGGTCCATGAAACATATGTGCTACCCAGCCAATCTGGCACATGTGTGTGCACCACGTACACACACACAATGCCACAGGCTGTGAAAAGCACCATCACCACCCGCCCGCCCCTAGTCTCTGACTTCTGCGGAAGACGTAGCACAACCACACAGAGATGATCGTAGACCAAGGCTCCCACCTCTACTCATCCCCTTCCTGTGTGTTTCTTAGGAGTGTACCACACATTCTGATTAAACGGGACACCACTCGGGCTGGACAGTAAGCATTTAATATGTTTACTTCCAAGCCCTATAAGCCCTCTAGCTAATTAGAGGAATGCAAAGTAATCCCCATTGTGATAAAAGTTAAAAACACTGCTCAAGCTCTTGCTCCCTTTCTTCTCTTACTCTCACCTCTCACTCTCCTCCTCTCCCCTTCCCTTCTCCCCTCTCCACTTGGCAATGGCCACCCTCTGCTTCTCTACTCTTCTCACTCTCTCTGCCTTTCTACAATAAAGGCCTTAAAACAAAAACAACAACAAAACAAAAAAAACAAAACAAAACAAAAAAGGAAACAAAAAAAGGAATCCCAGACTGGAGAGAGATTTGACTTGGGAACTTAAACCGCAAACCTAGCCTTCATGTTTCTGCTCACATGTGTAACTTCATTATCTGGGCTCACCTTCTCCCTAACCCTCCCTACACACCAACCAAGTTCAGAAACCTGAGTGTGCCGTTTTACTCTTCTCAGAGTGGAGAGAAGAGGCCTTTTCCTAACCTTAACTAAAGGCAATCCTACTATTTGGAGTACTACAGAAGAGACTCAGAGACAGAGTATTTGGAAAATACCTACTGCCGAACTTTTTAATATGACCATCTCAAGAGATTATTTTAGAATTGTTGCATGACTTGGATTTTATTTTCCTTCCTCTATTTTCTTTTCTTTTCTTTTTTTTTTTTTCTTCTTTTTTTGAGACAGGGTTTCTCTGTGTAGCCCTGGCTGTCCTGGAACTCACTCTGTAGACCAGACTCAGAAATCCGTCTACCTCTGCCACCCAAGTGCTGGGATTAAAGGTGTGCTCCACCACAGCCAGCTCCTCTATTTTCCAAATTGTCAGATGCAGCCTGATAAGAACAATTAATTCACAGAATACATACACATGCATCATTAAATATATACAAGTTTGAGGTCAATGGTGTGAGGAGTTAAGAAAGGGTCTCACATAGCCCAGGCTGGCCTTGAATTTACTATCCCCACCTCCAGAGTGCTAGAAGCTCTTAAATTACTGGAACACAAACCACCATGTCTGGTGTACAGTGCTGGGGATGAACATTTTGGTCACTTGACCTTTAGCCTAGCCCTAATTTAAAAATAAGTAAATAAACAAAGAAAGAAAGAAAGAAAGAAAGAAAGAAAGAAAGAAAGAAAGAAAGCAAGCAAGCAAGCAAGCAAGCAAGCAAGCAAGCAAGCAAGCAAGCAAGCAAGCTGGGCTCTCACTATGCAGCTTTAATAGTTTGAAACTCACTATGTAACCAGGGTAGCGTGGCCTGAAACTCAGAGATCTGCCCGTTCTTCCTCTCTGAGCGATTAAAGGTCTGTAGCACACAGCAATAAGCTAGTCAGCCTCCTGACGTGGTTATTAATAGCAGCATGCCTTGTTTTGCTCTAAAGAGCCAAGCTAATTCACAAGACACTCTGATTGTATGGCCGACAAACCTCCTTTGAAGGAAGTTGATGGCGCCCGTGAAAAGATGAGGACTGTGACAGTATGCAGCATGGAAGAGAGGAACTCCAACCGGGAGCAAGTGCACTGAGAGAGTTAGAAACAGCCACTAACCAATGACCAATTAAGCCAATTAAGAGTATGAGGTATGATGGTGGTGCACGTCTTTAATCCCAGCACTGGAGAGGCAGAGGAGGCCAGGCAGGGCTACACAGAGAAACCCCCCTAAAAATAGGTAGGTAGGTAGGTAGGTAGGTAGGTAGGTAGGTAGGTAGGTGGATAGGTGGATGGATGGATGGATGGGCGGGCGGGCAGACGGATGGCAGCCAGACCAAGAATAGGCTAATGCCTCCAAAATGCCTCTTGGTGGCAAAGCTCAGGAATACAGCAGCTTTAAAAACAAAAACTGCAGTTAACATCTGTATTCAAAGGGTTGAAATAATCCTGCAACAACTGTCTTTTTGCAGAGCTTAACAGTATCTTCCATACACCACACTTGTTCCAGTTATTTTGATTTTATGATTTAGCTTGCAGACACATTAATTCTTTTGGTTAATACGTGTGGACCACAGTCAGGGCGAGTTTCAAGAGTGATGCTAAGGAGGATGTAGGTAGTGGGGGTCGGGAGGGGGGCAGAGGAGGAGCATAAACTGCAGTTACCTCAGTCACCTCCCAGTAATTCCCTACACCAGAGTGAGAGCCTGAGGGTGGAGGGCTGTTTGCAGGATGGTGGAGAACCCTGAAGGCCAGGACTGGAATTTGGGGAGTGACGTGGTCAGAGCCTCTCATTTAAGGTTAGCCCTCTCTGGATGGTCATGAAGATTAGGTTTTAGTAACTTTCACTCTCACGTCGATGTGAGACTGCCCCACCATGTTATCTGCAGTGGCCGTAAGTGCTAGGTATGGCAGAGGTAGGGTGAGCACCATAAAGCCAGAATCCTTAGATACAAGACACAAAGATGAAGGCAGGGGAGGGAAACAAGCAAGCTCGACTTCCAGCTTGGGTGAGGAAGTATCTTGTCACTGCCAAGAATGACGGCTGGGAAGATGACAAGGTCTTAGCGGCTACAAGTTCCTCCATGCTGTCACGTCAGGTCATCACGCTGCTCCTGCTCCAGCCAGCGTCTAGTCCTCCTCAGTCTTGGCGTCCATGCCTGCCCTGCTTCCGACAGGGTAATGCACTTCTGCTCTCCCCTCTTGGTCTCCCTTTTGTGGGTTTCTTAACAGTTCTATTGGTTTGACTTATCTTCTCTCCCCTAGTATTCCCTACTGCTTTACAATGACATTCGTCAAACCTTGAACCCTGAGGCCTCTGGATCCCAGGGTCAGTCCAGGAACTGCAGCCCCCAAGTGCCCCTGAACTTTGAGTAATAATTCAGGTAACGATCAACAGTTGGGGTTGGTGAGTGGCTCAGCAGGTAAAGGGGTGCTTGCATCAGGATTAAAGATTCCTGATTCCTGATTTGGCTTTGATAGACAGACAGACAGACAGACAGATATATGCATGCATATATACATATATAACACACACACACTACAAATACACAGAATTTTTTTTAATTTAATTTTTTTCTTTGGAGAGACAAGGTCTTATATGCAGCCCTGGCTGGCCTAAAACTCACAAATATCCACTTGCCTCCTGAGTGTTATTCTTTAAAAAAAAAAAAAAAGTGGTAAGCTTCTTGCACATCCAAATGACTGTCAACAACAACAAAACCAACAACAATAAGACAAAAAACAAGGGGGCTGGAGAGATGGATGGCTCAGAGGTTAAGAGCACTGACTGCTCTTCTGAAGGTCCTGAGTTCAATTCCCAGCAACCACATGGTGGCTGACAACCATCCGTAATGAGATATGACACCCTCTTCTGGAGTGTCTGAAGATAGCTACAGTGTACTTACATATAATAAATAAATTTTTTAAAAAAAGACAAAAAAAAAACCAAAAACCGTTTGTTTGTTTTTTTAGGTTTTTTTATTATTATTATTTAATGCATGAGTATCTGCATGTACACCTGCACGCCATAAGAGGGGCCAAGATTTTACTATAAGCCACCGTGTGGTTGCTGGGAATTGAACTCGGGACCTCTGGAAGAGCAGCCAGTGCTCTTAACCACTGAGCCATCTCTCCAGTCCCCAAAGCCACTTCCTCTTATCTCAAAGGGCTAAAATATTTTAGTCTAGAGTTACCCCAAATTCCATGTTCCTTTTCCACATAGGCCGGTGGAACATCCGGTGGTGGACACAGAAAACGGGAATCTCAGCTACAAGTCTCAGATGCTGATAGCACCCTTAGCCTTTGGTTGGTGGGAATCTGGGATTTGTACATTCCAAATAACTACTTAATAGTCCCAGAGATGCGAGGTCTCATGCAGAGGCGGGTAATAAGCAGCTATTGTGGGGCTAACGATGGCCCTGGACTTACAACATTCCAGGCAGCCCACATCCCTGAGGTGTAAGCAGTGAACCAGTCTCTCAGGAGGTTCATGGAAGGTGCGGTTCTTTTCAGCTCTCCCTCATATGACTCATCCTGGACTGCTTCTTTTCTGAGAGCTGAAACCTTTCCGAACAATCAGTCTGACCTGCCTTTTCAGTATGGCTACTCAACAGCTGGACAGGACTTTAGCACCACAAATGGAATGAATAGCACCACCATGAGGACTTGGATCAACACAAAGAGGTGGGGCGATAGTCGTCATAGCAACTAACAAACATGGTCAGATGGAAGAGGCCAAATACAAGCTAAAGCCCTGAGACTACTGAGTAAGAACTTCCTGAAAGAGAAGATAGAAGCCATTAGATATCAGTTCTGACCAAGTACAAATGGGAACCGTGACTTGCCAGGAGTGAATTGCCACAGCTAATTTCTATACAGAAGACCCAGCAGGCACAGCCCTGCTTTCGGTTCTCTTGCTTGTTTTTGGGCTTTGAGGTGGGTACCAATAGTTCCTGCAGTTTCAACATATTTTTCTTTGTTCTTAATCAATTACTTAAGTAGTGTGTTAGGCCCTTGTGCATTCTCCAGAGCCCTCAAATGCTTCCAGCCTTAAATCATGCATCAGATCTCAAACAAACTTGTAGTTGGCATCTAAAGCACAACCAAGAAGTGTCAGCAGCTTATCTTTGGGCTCCTGACTCCTGCACCTAGTTCCCCTCTCTGCCCCACTCTGTCCTCATAGAACTCAGGAGCATGTCCCCTCTGGACTCCCCAGGATGCTCCTGCCTCTGACTATCTTTTATCCACAATAAGCTTTCTTCCCTGTCATTTAAAAAAAAAAAAAAAAAAAAAAAAAAACCAGCAGCATAACTGCTGTCCTGGCTTTTGATCCCAGCACTCCAGAGATAAAGGCATTGGCAGTCGCTCAGTGCATGACTAATAAAGCCAATACGCAAAGGCAGTGGAAACAATCCCAGCCAATTTCTCTGAATGGACTTGGTTGAGCTCTGGTCATCACTCTTAGGTTGAGCTATCTTTATATACACTTAAAATGCAGGACTCAAAGTGGATGACGTGGTGCACGCCTTAATGAAAAAGGCCAAGAGCACATAATTAACAAGAAATATAATGGACAGTTCCAGGAATCTAACACCCTCTGCAGGCACCAGGCATGCACGGCGTACACAGACATATATGCAGGCAAAATACCTGTGCATGTAATAAAAATAAATTATTTGCAAGTAAGAAATGTTTTTAAAAATATACTAGGCAGTTGGCAGAAGCAGAGGAGGCTGCCACCCCAACCCCCCAGGAAAGGTGAGACCACCACCTGACACAGTCTTCTTAAGAGAGGTATCCTTTGGAAGGAAGAAAGGAGACACATTTGTATCATGTAACTTTGATTCTATGGATATGATGAGGCAGGCCTGGCCTAGAATCTAGTCAAGGCTGAGCAACAGGGACCTAAGACCTGCAATTTTAAAAATACCTAGCTAGTATTAAAAGGCTGGGACATGTCGCAGGGAGGACAGAGCCCAGAATGAGTAGGCTTCAATGGTTCACTCTCAGGAGGCTAAGGCAGGAGGAGCCCTATAAATAAGGACTAGTTTCAGATACATAGTGGATCCAAGGCTAAGACTCAGGCCACTTGTGCCACACAACCGTCACTTGTTCTCAGGAGCAGTGAGTTAAGGCTGCCAACAGGGATCTAAGCGTGCAGACACATTTAGAAGGCAGTACCACAGGTATACCACACCCATCTAAAACCATAAGGGGCTGGAGAGATGGCTCAGTGGTTAAGAGTACTGACTGCTCATCCAGAGGTCCTGAGTTCAATTCTCACCAACTACATGGTGGCTCACAACCATCTGCAATGGGATCTGATGCCCTCTTCTGGTGTGTCTGAAGGCAGCTATAACCATAAAAGTTGCTTTCCCATTGGGACCTATGACCTCCCCAGTCACAGGTTTTTTACTCTGGCTTATAATAACAGATGTGAACCCCCTCTCGTAGAGCAGGCCTTAAATCAAATGGGAAGGATGGGAAGCAGCTACTGCACAAGCAAGCACATCCTGTCTGCAAGGTTGGCATTTTTTGCATGCAGGGTCCACAGCCAAACAGGAATGTTGCTGACAGTTCTCTACTAGCACCCTGTAGAGCCCCCTCTGGTACTATGAAAGCCAGCAAGATGGCAGTTCATTCCCAGCTTAACTCCTTCGTCCTGCAGTCTCTTCCTGCATAGGCAGTATCTTCAGCAATGGGCTGTATGGTTCTGGCATACAACCAACAGCAGTAGCCATAGCCTTTACATTTCGGAGGGTCTCAGGGGCTACCCTGGCTAACAACTCACAGGAGGTAGAACAACCCGAGCATTGGTTTTCGTTGAATAACACTATGTCCTCTGGGAGTGCCGTTTTTCTACCCATATAGGGAAACTTTGAGATTTTTTTTTTTTCCTTTCAATTTACCCAGCCACACTTTGGTTGTAGACAAGTGGAAATACCATTGTACCTAGTTGTCTTTCCAGGGCCTTTCCAAATCTGCAACACTCAGAGGTTATATGTCACTACATAACAAAACCATTTTTAAGGATGAGCAGGACAAGGCAACATTCCAAACCATCATCCCAAAAACAAACGGTGGAGTTACAAAGCTAACCTTGGTGAAGCACCCTGAATGTCTGCTGTCACGTATTCTGAGCAAGTGCCAGGTGACCCCAGAGGCTCACAACTAAGACACTAAAGTGGAACATGAGCAAAGTCTAGGCCTAAAGCCAGGCTGAATCCAACAGGAAAGGTTCCATCCACTTGTAACAATTGCTTCCTCTGCAGACCAAGGCTGGGTAGAAAGCCTGAATAGGAGGCTTTAACTGGTTTGCGGTAATCCTAATCATTCTCTCCGAGCCATTTCCACAGCTTGGAGCTCTACCATGGAGCCTCCTTACCTGGCAATCTGCTCAGACCTACTTAGTGTGTAATCCTGTTCTCCCCTGGCTGCACCTGCTGGGTCCCTGGATCAGAGTGGCCCTGGGTTGACACTGTGGCTGTAGCTATCATTGTTGACTCTCAATGCACATCTTGGCTGGGCAAACATCTCCACCCCTAGAGCACAACCGTTTGCTAGAGGGCAATGTACCCTCCTAAGTCTTCATCTGGGCAAGAATTACTACCCCTGGGCCAGGCTTGATCGAATGCACCTCTATCGTTATTATGGATACCTTCTGGCTCTAGCTTAAAGGCCTTCGGCAGCTCCTCAGCAGTTTGGTGGCTTTCCATCAGTTTTTCCCTTAGCAAACTCCAGCTTGGTACACATCTTGGCACATTTGTCTCCACAGTAACTGAGACAAGTTTCTTCCTCTCTGTTGTTCTTATTTCCCCTAGGATGCTTCTCTCACTTTTCACATGGTGGTCTAAGTCAAAGCCTTTCCTTGTGCCCCACTGACAGACTCAGCCAAGCCACTGAAGCTCTCTACACCAACCTCAAGATCCCTGCTGGATCGGCCTTTCCTTTGACTCCTCTGTGAACACGGTTCTATCTGGTCCAGTGAACTGGGGTTCAAACACAGCTTCTCTTATTCCTAGTTCCCTCATCAAGAGCACCTTTATGGTCCTCCAGCCGCTGCTATTTGTGGGGACCTCAGATGGAGATAGCCAAATGTTCCTAATGGCTCTGATACATCAATCCACCAGGCACTGGCTTCTGTCTGTCTCCAGTAACGCAGCCTTTGCCTTAAGAAAGGATTGGAAGCTACATTCCTCAGGTTTTTCTACCTCCACAGCAGTCAGACTAATCCCATCCGCTCCCCGTCCCAAGGCCTCATAAGCCATGAGACAGACTCACTTGTTACTTGTTTAAAGGTATTTCTCAATCCCAGCATTCCTGATCATTATAGTTTCTTTCTCTCTTTTTCTTTTCTTATTTTTTTTTTTTTTCGAGATAGGGTTTCTCTGTGTAGCCCTGGCTGTCCTGGAACTCACTCTGTAGACCAGGCTGGCCTCAAACTCAGAAATCCACCTGCCTCTGCCTCCCAAGTGCTGGGATTAAAGGCGTGCACCACCACCACCCAGCTCTTTCTCTCTTTTTCTACTAAAGGTTAGACTTGAGAAGTATCTTTTATCATTTCTACCATCTCTCTGTCCTTCTCTTATCTAATTTACTTGTCAAATAAGAGGCTAACAGAGAGGAGGATTCAAGCAGCATCTGCTTTGGTGTTGCAATTGCTCTTTACATCAGCCAAGTTCCTGCCTGGCCAGGATCTCAGCCTCAAATGCATTTCTAACCACACACAGCACTGGCCAAGCAACCTGCACTGCTGCTTGCCAAGAGCTGATCATTGTGCACTGAATCTCAAAGACTGCAAATTTTTCTCTAAACTTCTAAGCGTTGTTGGGGTGTTTGTATCCATGTAGTGGGCATCACCCTCAATCACAGCACACAGAGGCAGACTGCCATCTTAGAATTCCTCCTATTGATACTCCTAATCCTGATAGCTTATTTTAGCTGCATGTCTCACTATGCATAGCAAGCACCATGCAGCCACATCATATCACAAAGGCACACTCACACACACCATACAGCAGAGGACACTGTATCAGAATTTCCTCTGCCGATGCCTCCCACTCAGGCCTCAGTCTCGCTACCCATAGTCAGGATCCTCCCCAACTCATATTGAGTTCTGTTAAGTGCCCATCAATTATGTTGGGTAACAAAACATGTGCAACAGCACACAGGTCTACTCACCACAGATGGGGAGCCTACAACAGACCTAAGTATGGATACCACCAAAGACCAACGTAGTGAACCAGGAGTTTTACTGAGGTTACTTAAAGGAGCAGGAATGACTCAAAAGCTAATAGCTGCATCACCAAGGCCCACCCCAGCATCAGTGACAGCTCACAAAAGTGGGGAACATGGAGCACACTGCACAGCCTGCAGGTGTTCAACAGGCCTGAGAGTACACTTTCCAAGAGACTCTGGTCTAAACTTCATCCAGAAAGCTCACTCAGCAGAGCCCGTTTCTGCGGCTGGTCTCAGAGTCTTCACAGCTCAGTCTGTCTTGAGAGTCAGTCTTCTTTGCAGCTCAGGTAACTACTCTGAAAGCAACTCTGCCTTTATTACATACAGTGGTAGGGAGGGGCCTAGTTAATCTGCTAAGTTTCAGGGACTTCCTAAAGCTGTTCTCAGTTGTTTACCTTCCTGTTTAAAGGGCTTCCCTACAGGATGGAATGTTTCAATTTCTGAGGAAACTGTTATACAACAGGATGACCTTAAGAAACTTAGAAATAGGAATTCCCTTGGAGAACAGGTTGACCTAACAGTAGACCTGGGGACACAGCGCCATGTAGATGGTGTAGAGGTATGAGGAGTTTTTCTACAAACTCCTTGGGTCGTTGGGATTTTTGACTTTCCAGCAGAAAAGAATTTCTTCGGTGAGCCAGTATCAAGCAGAGTTGGTGTTTATTAAGAGGTTTTAAGAGCCAGTCTTGGGGCTGGTGAGATAGCTCAGCGGGTAAGAACACTGACTGCTCTTCCAAAGGTCCTGAGTTCCGATCCCAGCAACCACATGGTGGCTCACAACCACCCATAATGAGATTTGACGCCCTCTTCTGGTGCGTCTGAAGACAGCTACAGTGAATTATGCCAGAGCAAGCAGGACCGGAGGGAGTAGGCCAGCAGAGGTCCCTGAGTTCAATTCTCAGCAGCCACACACATGATGGCTCACAGCCATCTGTACAGCTACAGTGTACTCATACACATAAAATAAAAATAATAAAAAAGAAATGAATAAAACTGTTCAAAACTGAAAATGAAAATAGAATTAAAAAAAAAAAAAAAAAAAAAGAGCCAGTCTTGGTTACACTCAGGTTACAGCTCAAAAAAGTTGTTAGAAAACCTTTTTCTTCTTGATAAGCGGAGGTGTCCTAAATGTAATTAGAATCTGAGAGGAGCCTGAACTAGGAACCACTAGAGCTGGACAGAGACTCATCTACAGAATTTATAAACTGGGTTTCAGCAAGACTCCTAGAAGACTGCAGGTTTGTGGCCAGGAAGGGAGAAGCGCCTTCAGCCTCTGGATAGATGCTGAAATTCCTGCTTCCCTGTAGCCAAGAGGCTTCAACTGGAACAAGAGAAAGGGCGTTTTTCTTCTCATGTCCCCTGAATTTCCTCTGCCCCCCTTCTCCTCCCTCAACTCCCCTACCCATGCCCTGAATAAACTTTATTCTATACTATACCATACCATCATGTGGCTGGTCCCCCAGGGGAAAGGGATGCCTCGGCATGTGCCTGCAGACGCATCCCCTTCTCCTACACCTTACTGTGCCGTACCTCCAAACATATGTCTTCTGTTTCTACCAAACACAACAGAAGTCAACAAAGGGGCTTCTCTAGCCCTCAGGTTAGGTTGGTGGTCCCACCTCACCACTCCAGGAAACAGAAGAACCAGATGGCCGTAGCTTTACCTATGCCAGAGGAGGCTCTTCCTTCTTAAAAAGAAAAGCAGGACTGAGGCGTTCCTGACCTTCATACCGAGCACAGAAACAAGACAGACTACCCAAAGAGTGAGAGAAACAAAATGGAGACCTTACAAAGGACCCTACAGGAGGCAAACTCATCTTTTACTCTCTGTTAGCATACAGATTCCACTGATCTACTCTCAAGGACCTCGTGTAGGTCATGACCTGTGTCCTCTACCAGGAATCTGAGGCCAGATAAGAGAACCGCTGCCACCCCAGCCCCCTCTCCATTCCAGCATTTGTTTCCTCTCTCCTTGTCTCATTGTCTCTGTGTGTCTCTCTCCCTAGTGCTCGCTCTCTCTGTCCCCCTTTTCTCTGTCCTCATGGCTCTGTCTGCATGCCCACCCCTGTTCCTCTGTCCCTTCCCCACAATAAGCTTCTTTTATACCAGGGATGTCATAACTTCTTCTTGGCCCCGGTCTCCAAAGGTACCTCCTCTACCCACTAAATTTCATAACATCCTGGGATGGAGAACTGTTCCTTTAGTCCTAAAGATGTGCAAACTCTAGTAAATTAGATTCACCAGGCAGTCTTGATGAAGAGTGGTTAAGAACTGAATTCTACCATCATAGTTAGTGTTCTCTATAGGAAACGAGTGCATTGGCTAAGGACAGACTTCATGCCAGTGACAGTTCTATTCCACTGCATTGATACAGCGGTGTGCTGGTTTTATAGTGCCTAAGTTTACCAGGGGTGAAATCTGGCATTCAATTTCAGGGCACAGATAAGATGCTAGCTCCAGAAAGGCAGAGGGCTCGCATTAGTAGGAAGGCTAATTGTGACCTGAGTATGGAGATCCCTACCAGAAATACTGTGCTGGGAACAAATATGGCTCACACTAAGAGCCCTGACTCTGAGCTCCAGTAAGAAGGCCCACCATGAAAGGCACACATGCCACTTGCTGGCTTTTGTTTGTCTTTTCTATATACTATGATATCGCAAAGGGCAGCATGGAGTGAGGATATTCCCCCTTCCCAGTAACAGCCCAAACTGCCAATAAATTAATTTGGTGGGGGTTGGGGGAGTGGGGAAACATGGCACATCTTTACCCTTAGCACTTAGGAGCCTCTGAGTTCAAGGCTAGCCTAATCTACACAGATCCAGGACAGCCAAGGCTATACAAAGAAAGCTTTATAAACTGCTATTTGCCTGTGGGCCGCAATCTGTCTCCAATCTATCCTGTTGTCCTCTGTCCCTCTCTTTTTTGTTCCTTCCCTCTTCTCCCTTGACCTCTATACCCTGTCTCGGTTTTAGTCCCTGCGTTGGTTCCTCTGAAGCAAGTAAGTCTCCTTTGTGCTGAGAACTTGGTCTTGGGAATGTCTGAAACCAGTCTCTTCACATATTGAATAAATCCCTTTTCTCGGCTTTCTCTTTTACTAGCACACTGGTGGCCAAGCCTGGCTTGTTAGGATTGCCAGAGCCAAGGATAGATGTGGACCCAATGCCATGCCTTCCTTTCCTATCCATAGCACCTCCATTTTTGCCAGTACCAAGCCCTCCATAGTGATCACCCTACAAATACAGGCCCCATGCCCAAAGTCAACGCTTCACCGAATCTGCACTGTGGGAGCAGATGGCCGTGTCATCTTGGAGGCCAAAAGTTTTAAAAATTCAACTGTTTTTTTACTAACAATTTAAAACTATTTCACACTATTAAATAAACTCTATACCAAGCTATTGCCTGGGCTCCAACAGACCAGGTTAAAATCCAAGACGGAGTCCCTGGAGCCAAAGCTCACTGTTTAAGAGACTAAGATTAAGAGACATTCTGAGAGGGAACAACAAATTCCCAGAACAGTTGGCTTCAATTGCCATGACAATAGAGCTCCCTCTCCCTTAATCCCTAGACAGAAAAGTACCCCAATGCTGACAAAAGATTTTCCCATAATTCTGTCTCCCAGCCCCAGAAGGAGGGTTAACTTTGAAATGACCTTTTTTAGGTTGTTTTTACCTTCCGCAGCTTTTTTAGGAAACCAACCTTGGCTCACTATAATATTTTCTCTATTTCACAGAATGAAGTGCTATCTGATTCTATGTTCACAAGCAGAGTCAAAGGGTTTATAAACAAGGGGCAGGCAAAAAGACCGCCGGAGGCGGGAGGCGGGAGGCGGGAGGCGGGCTCGGTGTACGGTGCAGGGCTGACAGAGTAGGAGAGGAGGATGTGGGGCATCAGGAAGTTTTGAGAAACGAGGGCGGTGGGGAGGGAGTGCCTTCAGAGTTTGTAGACTTCCTGAGTGCGCGCTCCTGGTGGTCACTAGCGCTTGCGTGGGTAGCCCGGCCTGGCCTTAGGGAGCGCAGAGAGTCAGGCCTGGTTGGGAGCTGAGTCTCTCTTGTTTATATATTTCTTTTCCTTGATGGCCTGGGTGCAGAACCTTATCTTCAGATATTTGCAAAATAGATCTCGAATTCAGGTGTGGCTGTATGAACAAGTAAATATGCGGATAGAAGGCTGTATTATTGGCTTTGATGAGTACATGAACCTCGTATTAGATAAAGCAGAATAGATTCATTCTAAAACAAAGTCAAGAAAACAACTGGGTCGGATCATGCTAAAAGGAGATAATATTACTCTGCTCCAAAGTGTTTCCAGCTAGTAATGAATGGTCAAGCCTGGGGGAAGTTGAGAGGGTACCTCAGTGTGTTTAAAGGTGTCCTCTACAATAAATGCTGTGAGATTGTTTTTTGTTACAAAAAAAAAAAAAAAAAAAGATGGTTCAGAAAAAAGGCACTTGTTGCCAAGCCCACCGGGGGGGAGGAGACCAACATTACCTTAAGGTTTCTAAGGGTTAGGGGGGGGGGGGGGGGAGGAATTTTCTTCAAGTAAAATAAGAACCAGTTTAAGCCTTTAATCCCAGCACTCAGGAGGCAGAGGCAGGCAAATCTCTGAGTTTAAGGTCAGCCTGGTCTACAGATGAGTTCCAGGCAGGACTACACCCTGTCATAGAGGGTGGGAGTGGGGATAGCGACTTCACTGCTCTTCAACAATTTCCAAAGTTCCAAGAGTTCTAGAAAGCCAAGGACTCAGAAAGAAGGAAAAGGTGAGTTAAGCTGCTAGGACTCAGGCATCAATCAATCCCCAGCACCAACTCTTACAAACAATAAAATGGTGCCCAGCTGGTGTGGTGATGCATGCCTGCCTGCCATCTAACCATCTGGAGGATAGAGGCAGAATCAGGTGTTCAAGGCCATCCTGGGCTACATATGGAGTCACAACCATCTACAATTCCAGTTCCAGAGGATCGGGCCTCTGTGGGCATCAGACATTCTGGTGGTGCTCAGACATGCATGCACATAAAATACACATACAATAAATCTTTAAAAAAAAAAGTGTTCTAACAACTAGTTACCATTAGGAAAACTACTCATAATGGGGAATAAACAGATTTCATATATATTCATTAAACATCTCTACCAGCTTGTATTATACAGAGCTGCCTGTGATTTTTAAGAGAGGAGGAGCAGCTAGAGGAGGCTGTACCAAATTGAATCAAATCAGATAGTTAAAGGCTACACAGTAGCAGAAACCTAACTCTAATCCTCCACCTATATTGCACCATCAGCAAATGAGATCTGCCTGAAAAGAACCTGCCATGTCTCAGAGCTACAAGTTTAACATGCCCTGATCTGATCTGCAGCCATCTGAAACACCCTGCCATTTTAATCTTCCCTAAAAGCTGGCTAGCCAGGCATGGTAGCCCATACCTGTACTCTCAGTACATGGGAGACAGAGGAAGGCAGATCTGATACAAATTGAAAGTCAGCCTAAACCATATAATGAGTTCCAGACCAGCCAGGGCTATACACACAAAGAGTGAGATTCTATCTCAAAACAATAAAAAAGATAAATAAATAAAATCCTATATACTATCACTCCTGTTCATAACTCTAAAATGGTTCCCCCACTGCCTAGAGAACAGAAATCCTGGCTCCTCGGCATAGCATTTCAATCTTTTACAGATTGAACAGTAGACAATAAGAACTATCAGTACCATGCATGAGTCAACCCATATATTGCCCTGGACTTACTGGCAGTCATATAATCTGGCAGCTGGCAAGAAACTATTAATCTTAAATGACTACACTGCCACCTATCAAGCAGGGTTGCTTTTTCGGAACAGGATAGCTGGATGTAGCCATGCCTTTTTGATCCCAGTACTCAGGAGGCAGAGGCAGGCAAATCTCCTAGTCCAAGGCCAGCCTGATGTATAGAGCAAGACAGGAGAGCCAAGGCTACCCAGAGAAACTCTATCTCCAAAAAAAACCCACCACCACCATTAACAACAACAATAATACTACTAATAAAAATACAATGAAAGAAAAATAAAGTTAAAAGGGGGACACAAAAGCCTGCTAAAAGCGATGCCGACTTCATAGACAAAAGTCAACAGTTGTAACAACCAAGAGAATGAATGCATTAGGCTTGACCCAGGTGGCAAAGCCAGGAAGGCCAACTATCCTCACCTTTCACAGCCTGTAAGCTCACCACTGCCAGCTACCCAATGAATATATTCTAGATGAAAAAAAGGACAGCTTGCAACTCTCATAGCCATTTGTATTTAAAAGTGTATCCAGGGGGACTGGAGAGATGGCTCAGTGTCTAAGAGCACTGGCTACTCTTCCAAAGGTCCTGAGTTCAAGTCCCAGCAACCACATGGTGACTCACGGCCATCTGTAATGCCGATGCCCTCTTCTGCTGTGTCTGAAGACAGTGACAGTGTACTCAATTACATAAAATAAGTAAATAAATCTTTAAAAAACAAACAGACAGACAGACAGACAGACAGACAAGTACACCCAGAGCTGAAGCGGTGACTCCCTGCTCTTCCAGTGGACCTGAGCAGTGTTCTCGGCACCCATGCTGGCAGCTCACAACAGCCTATATTTCTAGCTTCAGGGACTCTCTGCTAGTTTCCTGGGATACCTGTACACATGGCACAGATAAACACACATAAGTAAAAAGCGTCCTTAAAAAGGATACATATCTGGAAGAGAAGGGGGGTGAAGAGATGTTAACTGTTCAAGACCAACCAGTCATCATATTACACTAGTAAAGTGAGAGCTAATTGGAACATTCTCAGTAAGAGAAATGATGGTTAAGAGGAAGACCCAAACAGAAAACCGACAAGACGTGGAGCTGTAATAAAGAGATTAAGGTGTCAGAAATAGACAGGGCTGGAGAGATGGCTCGGCACTTAAAAACACTTAGTGCTCTTGGAAAAAACTAGGATTTGGTTCCCAGGACCCACCATAGCTCACAGCTATCCAAGTGCCAGAGAACCTGTAACTGTAACCCTCTTCGGACCTCTGAGAACTGCATGCACATACATACATGCTGATGGACAGCCACACACATAATTTTTCTTTTTCTTTCTTTCTTTCTTTTTTTTTTTTTTTTTTTTTGGTTTTTCGAGACAGGGTTTCTCTGTATAGTCCTGGTTGTCCTGGAACTCAGTAGTTCCAGGCTGGCCTCAAACTCAGAAATCCACCTGCCTCTGCCTCTCAAGTGCTGGGATTAAAGGCGTGCGCCACCACCGCCCGGCACACATAATTTTTTTAAAGTAAAAATAGAAGCATTAAGCTGGAGAGTCTAAATGGATGGCCTGATATTAGAGTATGGGAAAACCTGGGCAGCAGGGAGTGTGACAGAATCCTTCAGTGCTTAAGTCTTACATACAATGGTTCAGCACCTGCCTAGAACCTAGGATATCTTCTTTTAGAACTCATGTTTAGCTTACTTATAACTAATAATACTATGTAAAAATGACATAATTACATATAATTATACTGTATTATTTAATGAATGATGGATTGCATACATTTATTACAGATACATCCCCAAACCCTGAAGGACCTATTATTCTACTGTAATGGAGAGAGAACATTCCAGAATGCACAGCAATTGATCAACTACACATTTTTCTCTTTCGTAAGGTTTTAAAAGGCTATTCTAAACTCACGGCAATTCTCCTGGTTCAGTCTCCTGAGTGCTGAGAGGACAGGCATGAACCCTCATACTCAACTTAAACAGCCTTTTTGAAAAAAATGGATGGCAGCTCCCACCTCACAGAAAAGCTAAAACCACAGGGCTTCAAGGGAAAAAAAATCTTTATAGGTTTTGATTTCATAGGATATAGAAAGTATTAACTTTGAAGGAAAAAGCTTCACAAA
Organism: Montemys delectorum; assembly: GCA_019843815.1. Taxonomy (NCBI): domain Eukaryota; kingdom Metazoa; phylum Chordata; class Mammalia; order Rodentia; family Muridae; genus Montemys; species Montemys delectorum. The sequence continues at coordinate 12,328 of JADRCD010209797.1, read as the reverse complement.
TTGGACTTTTGAGCTTCTAACCACCAAAATGTCTCATCAAGAAAATGAGGCCTGGTGTGGTAGTGTACTTGTTTAATCCCAGCACTTTAGAGGCAAAGATAAGTCAATGTGAGTAAGAGTCCAGCCTAGTCTACAAAGTGAGTTTCAGGACAGACAGGGCTGCTACACAGAGAAACCTTGTCTCAAAGAAAGGAAGGGGCGGAAAGAGGGAGGAAAGGGGGAGGGAGGGAGGGAGGAGAAAGCAAGTGAGTATGCAGGCTGCTCCGTAGTGACATGTCTTTAATCTCATCAGCACTAGAGTTAGACAAGCAAATCTCTTTTGAGTTTGAGGCCAGCCTAATCTACAAAGCAAGTGCCAGGACAGCCGTGAAGACATAGAAAGACCCTGTGCAAGAGTATTCAAGCCAGAGTCTGGGACATTACAGTTACATATACATATTTAACAATAACAAAAAAATGGTATCCAAGTACATAAAGAGTTTCTACAAATTAATGAGACAGCTCAATAAAAATTATAAGACATGCAATTAGTTCATAACCAAAGTCAAACTCTTCCACATCACTCTTCCTGAGTGCAAATTAAAGCAGTGTATGCCACTTAGAATGCTAAAATCTAAGACTGACAGCATGAAACACTGTGGCCCATGAGACCATCAGCACTTCATACCCTAGTAGTAAACAGAACAAACTGGTAGAACCAACCAGATTGGAAAACTGGCTAGCACTGGGTAAATCAAACATACCTTACCCAATGAGCCACAGTTCCACCCAATGGAAATACAAACATATGTCTGGAAACAAAAGGTTGCTTAAGAATGCTCAGAGCAGTTGAATATACATATAATAGCCCCAAACTAAAAACAACTCCATCTCTGGGAAGTGCACAAATAAGATGTGGTATATTCATTGACTAAGATAATGTTAAGCAGCCAAACATAAGCCAATCACAGACTCCAACACTAGGGAAGTAGAAGTTATGCCTTCTATGTAAAAAGAACAGGAAGAGAATTGGGGTGCACACGGTAAAACCCTGTCTGTAGAGTGGCCTACGCCCCTGTCCTGACACACTGAATAGGACCAGGAAGAGGCAGAGAAAACCTTATGGGGTTTCAGACCTTCTCAGGGATATGGTTTAGTAATGCTGGCTTCATTGTCAATGAACTGTAAAAGTAACAAGTGAATCTCACATACGTGAATGGAATTTATTAAAGAGAAAACCTCTAATTGCTGAATCAATGATTTATTTCTGAAAACCTTTGATAATCAAGGCAAAACCCACAACTTTCTAAAGGTTTAAAGAAAAAAAGGACTATCACATGAGCTGTAACCAAGGACTGTGAATGAACCACAGGCTCTTAGCCTCTGATTTCATCCCTAAAACAGGAATGAAAATTAATCTCACTAAGAATATTTAAATCTAGCTTACTGAAGACAGTACATAGCATGCAACACCTAGTTAGTTAGTAAAAAGTTAATACCAGTAAGCCCTAGTCAGTAAGCAGGGATATGAAACACAATTAAAAAGCACACAGTGATTTCTTTATTTGGAGAAGTCTGCTTCTGTCACACCAATACAGCAGGGTTGGATGCCTGCCAACGACAGGGCTCAAGTAGGTTTCTCTCCCGTAGATCATGTAGAACACTTTATTTTGGGCTCAGTCTATACTGGACTCTATTAGAACAGCCATTCCACTCTTTTCCCATAAAACTCTTATACGTGACCAAGTGAGATAGAGTGGAGGTAGGCACCAGATTTGTCCTTAGGCCCTAACCACCTTGACCTTTTTAAATGGAAATTAAGGTCTTAGATAAGCAATTTGTATTTAAAACTATAAGAGAACTCAACTAGTGAACAAGAAATTTTCAATAGTCTTCTGAAATAGAAAAGATATAGCCCCGGTGAATGCCTAAGCTTGATCACAAAAATAGCTGAATTTCCAAACGCATGTGCCTCACAAAGGGCAGGCTCCTACAGGAAAGGCAGCCGATGGAGAAGTCTGCTTTTGACATACAAATACAGCATGGCTGGACGACTGCCAACAACAAGGCTCAAGTAGATTTATCTCTCCCGTAGATCATGTAGTACATTTGCCTAATGCAATGCCCTAGATTTTACGAACTGCATCCACTGAAGCACTTGCAAGCCTGCAGATCTGAACACTTCCAAGGAGGACACAGACATTTGTAGACCACGGTCTGCCCTCACTGACCAAAAGCACTGCCTGAGGCCACTTACCACACTCTATGATTTTAAATTCCTGTAAATTCCTTAGCTTTCAGAAAAGTCAGGGCTGAGCCAAGACACTAATGTTCAATCTGTATTCACACTGAACAGTCAGAACCCACATATACCAACAGTCTGTTGGAAAGCTTTTAAGGCTAAAAATTTCTATTATGTGGCCACAATGAACTCAACTAAAGAAAACTTGAGACTATAAACAGAACAGTAACATCACATGGAAGGGGAATGCACTGTTTAAAATGGCACAAGGCAGTTTACAAGTCAATATTGTATATCTTTTAAAACTATCAAAGGGAGCTAAGAATGTGTTCTCACTAAAAAGTTTTATATGCCACTTTCAAATACATTTCGTTGTCCTGCAGCGTTATTCACTGCCAAGTAGCTCGGATCTAACTCGCTAAAATGATGTCACAAAATCCAAAATGTAGAGGAATCCGACTCCGTCCAACCACCAACCAAGGGCAGCGCCACAGAGCAAGAATCCATCAAGCTAACTCGCTGCCCCAGAGAATCATCGTTTGTTCTCGACACAAATTGAGAGCGCCAACCTGAAGGCTATTAAAAAAACAAAAAACAAAAAACAAAAATCAAAAAACAAAACTAAATTTGCCCGCCATGCCTGTTCAGAGGGATCACCTGTGCTCGGGCAGGAACCTGAGTGGTTGTTAAGATGGCTTCTCCAAGCCAACTGGAACGCAGGCACACTGGGGTGCCTTCCCTGTGTAAGAACTTTAAAAAGGTGTACGCAGGAAAACCCACTCGAGAGGGGCAAGAACTTCCCAACCGTTTCTGCTCGGACGCGAACTCGCGCTCGGTAGCCGTGGTGCCGCACGGGGGTGAACAAGCCCCGCAACACACACACAAGGCCCCGCCACTGCAGCCCGGCTCTCCTCGAGAATTAACTTTCTAATAATACAACTTTAGGCGGATGATCGCGGGCGGCCCCCAGGCCAAAGCCGACCTGGAAGCGACTTAGCGGCGCGGGGTGAGCGGCGCGCGTGGGGGCCCCGGGGGTTCCCTCGACGCCGGGCGGCGCTCACCAGGTACCAGACGCCCAGCAGGATGGTGCCGGTGCGGACATGGCAGCACAGGCAGCAGCTGTGGGAGTAGAACCGAGTCCAGGGCGCGACCATCTTCATAGCTCCGGCGCTCGTACAAGTTTGTGCGAACGTCGCTCGCTTCGTCCGGGGCTCCGCTCGCACGGCCCGCCGCTCCCGCTGCTTCCGCTGCTCCCGCCCCTCTCCTTGGCCGCCCCGACGCTCCGACCGCTCGCCCGTCCCTTGGCTCCGCACTGCACCGAGAGCTCCGTGTGGCCGCTGCGGCGGGACACTGGGCTCGAAGACCGCGCCGACGCGAGGGGGCGGGGGAGGAGAGGCCGTGGGTCACGTGGCCTGCCCGGGCTCGTGATGTCACCGGCAGCTCCAGCCGACTGCGGGCGCTGGGAGCGCTGCGCCTAATAAATGCATCGTTGCTGGACCCTCAGGGAGGCTCCAGAGTTTTCCTCCGGAAATGGGGTGCACCTTTGCTTGGGATTCGGATTCATTCCAGCTGTGTTTGCCTCGCATCTGGCTTTGCAGATATCCTGTGGATGCTGTGCTAGGATTGTAGTTATCTTGCAAACTGGCGGAAGGAAGGAAAGCTGCGTTGGATGATTATTCCAGTCAACTGCGGTACTTTGAACCACTGCGGAACCCGCAGAGAGCAATTTGTCTCAGCTTCCCAGCTCAATTACTCTGGTAGCAATCTTTTCCCAGAAAATAGAATGTGTGTCAAGGGCATCCTCACTGTGCTTCCGTAGCATTTTTAATTATGACTGAAGTTCTAAAAAAAAAAAAAAAATCAACAAACCAATTACTGCCAAGAGGTCTATGCAAGTCACAATACACTACGTTGAAAGAGCCCAGACAGAGAACTGGGGGTTGGGGTCGGAGGGGGTGGGGGAGTGTCCCTCCAGCTGCTGTTTTGTCTTGAATGATAGGATCCAAGTTTAGCCTTTGATGACCACAATGATAGCTAAGACTCTCTGATAAATTAAAAGTCCGTGTGAAGCCGGGCGTTGGTGGTGGTGCATGCCTTGAATCTCAGCAGTCGGGAGACAGAGGCAGACCAGCCTGGTCTAAAGAAGTTCCAGAACAGCCAGAGCTACACAGAGAAACCTTGTTTCAGAAAAGGAAGGAAGGGAGGGAGGAAGGAAGGAAGGAAGGAAGGAAGGAAGGAAAGGAGAAAAAAAAGCCATGTGAAAGTTTTATTTCAAGGTTGGAAGAAGAAATAAAATGGGTTCGGTTTAAATTTAAGTACATGTCAAATAAGATGAAAGATTACGATAATATTAGGTAGGTTCAAGACTGGTTAGTTTCACAAAGACGTGCATCTACCGCATTCTTGTATAGTTTAAACTTGGCTTCTATTCCCAGATATAACAAGTGTAGGTCCTTGAGCAGAGATACAACCGTGATAACTGTTGGGGGAGGAATTGGAAAAGCTCCGTATTTGTTTCTTTTCTTCCTAACATTAAAGATAATTTTCTCTCTGGGATTGTTAGTTATGGGCTGAGGCCTTCCTCTCATGTGGAGTGTTATCTCAGCATGCAGGAGGCTCTGAGTTCCATCCTCGAGGTTGCAAAAACTTAGCATATAATTATGTCCACAGCCATTAGTGAGCAAAACCACAAGCATTAGTATTCAGAAAAGGGATGGTAATATAGACTGAGGAGTACTGCATTGAAAGATTTATTAAGCACATGACACATTGATTCAGGTGAATTTTCTATTTCAGAAAATTTACTATTCTAGATATGAAGTCATCATAGCCAAATTGCTATAGATTTTAAAATATAGAATAGACACTAGCTGGAGAAAAAAGTGCACAGGTAAAGCTTGGTAGGTAAACCAAACCAGCTATAGGATCTTTGGAATGATCTTACTGGAATGCAATGGAGGGTTGCGGAAAAAACAAGAACTGAGCCAAGTCCCTATCTTGAAAAAACAAAACAAAACAACAAGAACCGAGCCAGGCATAGGGGCTCACATTGTTAATCCCAGCACTCAGGAGGGTGGAGGCAGAGGCAAGTAGATCTCCGTGAGTTTTAGTCGGACCTGGTCTTCATGTTCAGACAGAGCTAAGTAGAGAGGGCCTGTCTCCAAAACTAAACAACAGCAGAAAGAGCTGGGCTTCTCTCTGTTCTTAGACAGAGCCCAGAGCCAGGTTACTCTCTTTTAGTTTTCGTTTGGGGCTTTTTGAGGCAGGGACTCACTATGTAGCCCCGACTCACTCTGCTCTGTAGACCAGAGGGACTTCCAGATCTCCTGCCTCTGCCTCCCAAGGGGCTGTGCATGTGCCACTGAGCTTGGCACAATGCCACTGTTTGCAGTACTGCCATTATTTGAGAAAGTGTTTTATTTTCATCCCTAGAAGCCTCAGGGCACAACTGTCCCTTTCCTTTCCAGGCTGCATAGCAGCTTCCCTGACCTCAGCCATTTTGCCCTGCAACTTGATAGAGCCTCCTCTTCCATGCCTCACTGTCTCTAAGCTGTCCTCTGTAAACAATTTAGATGCTTCCCTTTAGGATTTTAGGACTGGCAACTTCCTTGTCTCCCAAAACCTTTCCTTGATGTTCCCTTCTCTGATTTTTTTTTTTTTTTCTTTTTGAGACAGTCTGGCTAAGTAGCCCAGTCTAGGCCTCCTGGCTGGCAGGTTGGTCCTTTGCTGTGTATTGTAATGTTAAATACTGGCCCCAAAGGCCTGGTTGCCTCCAGCAACAGAGAATTTGCAAAGATACCCAAGGAACCCTATGTGACCTTACCTCCCAAGTTATTTTTGATTGGTGAATAAAAAGATGTCTATGGCCTATAGCTGGGCAGAATTGAGATAGGCAGGGTAAAGAGGGAGAGAGAGAGAGAGAGAGAGAGAGAGAGAGAGAGAGAGAGAGAGAGGGAGGGGGGGGGGGGGAGGGAAATGCTATGGGTTAGGTGAGTCAAAAAATCATGGCCATGAGGGCTGGCCAGCTGGAGTTAAGAGCAGCCCAGAAGGAACATGGCAAGTCATACTGTGGGGTTATTGGCAGGGAAATAGATATAATAGCATAGAGGATACATACCTGCTCTGCTCTAGTGCTGATTAAGGCTTGTTATAATAATAAAAGCTGTGTCTTTTATCCAGAATGGGGTAAAATACCCCACCCCCTTTTTTTTTTTCGGGTTTTCAAGACGGGGTTTCTCTGTATAGCCCTGGCTGTCCTGGAGCTCATTCTGTAGACCAGGCTGGCCTTGAACTCAGAAATCCGCCTGTCTCTGCCTCTCAAGTGCTGGGATTAAAGGCGTGCGCCACCACTGCCCAACCAAAAAAAAAAACAAAAACCCTCTTGAGGTTAAGACCTCCTACCTCAAACTTTCAAGAAAGCTAAGATTTCTAGCATACGCTGCTACAGAGGATTCAAATCTTCCTATTATTAATTACTTTCAAAGCACGTATCAGAAATCCAAATGATACAATATTAATTTGTATACCTACTCTGTGAGACACAAAAATGGAAACCATATAGATTCATAGCACTTTCCTGATACCAGCCCCAGTTGGTCACCTCATCTAGTGCTACAAGTTGCTGATGCTACTCAGAATGTAGGCATGGGTAAAAACAATCTCCACTAGGGACTGACTAGTTTAGTTACAATAAAACTGCATGGAGATATTACTTCTATCTGGACTTGTGTGGGGAGAGCAGGAAACTGAAGTAGTTGGACAGAGCCATACAGTTGTCTGAGCTACAAAAGGTTTACAACAGCTCCCACTAACCAGGATCTACCCTAAGAGAGACTTCAGGGCCACTCCAAAGGCTAATGATTAAGAAAGCTACCATTTTCCCTAGGCATTGGGGTGGGGAACTGAGGAGATTGCTCTGTGGTTAAGAGCAGATACTGGTCCTGCAAAGGATTTAAGTTCAGTTCCCAGCACCCATATCAGGCAGTTTATAAACACTTTACAAACAACTCCACAGCAATCTCTGAGGGCATGTATGCACACACACACACACACACACACACACACACACACACTCACACACACACAAATAAACATAAATATTTAAAAGAGAGGTATTGCTTCCCCAGTGTGTGTTAGAAAAGATATCTATGACCTGTGACAGGAATGTGCTTTTAAATGTCTTCTGTGTTGTTGAAAATACTGCCTTCCTCCTGCAACGACAGCTTTTAGGATAAAAGTTTGGAGTCTAGCAGCTCCATCAGGATAGACTCAGCCCCTTATCTAAATGTACCAATTAAAGAGAGGTGATAGTGAAAGGCAGAGAGAAGAGCTTCATTAAAGTGACCACACTTGGACAATGTTCCTGAATTTACTTCCCAAATTTCTTAAATTCTATCTAAGGCCCTAGATATCCCCTGGAATTTTCACATTCCCTACCACTCTCAATCTTCAGGTAAGGTAGAAAGAACCAACCACTCTTTAAAAACCACTGTTGCTAAGCTGTCACAGGAACTTCACCTTGATTGGGTAAAACTCCTACCTCTGGCTCTTTTCAGGCTATGAGATCTCCCCAGTGACATCTCAGCTCCCTCTTTGAACTCATGTATGGACATCTGGTCCTAATTCCTGGTCTTTCACCTAAATGTTCTCCCCTCCCAGATTACTTATTCACCCCATTACTTTGACACCTCTGTTCCCTCCTATGGAACTTTGCTGACCACCGTCTACCGTGACCACACACTGTTCCCTGTCCACTGCCAGTCAACATTGGAGACCAGGTTCTTCTGTCCCCTCCAGACCATTGGCCCTTACCCCTGTCTCCTAAATGGTAGGGCCCTTTTAAGATAATCCTTGTGACCCCTACAGCTGCTAAACTCAAGGGACTCTCTCATTGGGTCCATCTGTCTCACCTCAAATCTTTTATTTCTCCACCTAAAAATGACAATTCTTCATGCACATTGACCCTACTCTGTTAAGCTCCGAAGAAGATGTTGAGATCACACACCTTGTCCCCAATCCCAGAAAATGAGACTCCACTCAGGCAGCCAAGCTTGACGACCTCACTGAATTAGACAAGGGTTTCTCATCCTTCTCCTGCTGTTCATTCTTATCCAGGGTAGCCCTTACATCTGGAGATTCGAGGTTCAAGAAACCCCCACAGATAACAAACAGTCTTTCCAAATAGAGTGAGGAAACTGCTCCATAGCCAGATACCAGGAACCCAACCAAATTGCTGTCATCCCTGTATCTGTTATCCCATCTAAATATTATGATCTCTTTACTTGCTTTCTCTTTGACCAGACAAAAGATTATTGTAGTAAATGGTCAGACAAATAAGGGGGCTGCCCATATTGGTCTTGTCAGATACACATACTAGGATCACGGACCAATCATTTCTTCTATCAACACTACAAGACACTTTTTTCTACCTACAAGACCCATGGAATCCCAGGTGGGAGACAGGAGTTGTTGGTAAGCTCTACTGTAAAAATCAACCTGGGTTCCCAGTAAGTACCATCCATATCCAGAGAAAATACGTCTCAGTTGTTCAACCCCTGGATATCGGAAAAGTAGGGGAGATAATCAAACATTCTTCCGAGGTCCTCACCTCTTTGACATCATCCTTCATAAATGGCAGTAACTTGTCATTTTGCCTTTTGCTTCAGACTTTGACCTCAGCATACCAACTCTTTAATGTCACCAGACCTGGTCCCTTTAAAGATTGCTGGCCTGCTGGGCAGTGTTGGCACACACCTTTAATCCTTAGCACTTGGGAGGCAGAGGCAGGTGGATTTCTGAGTTCGAGGCCAGCCTGGTCTACAGAGTGAGTTCCAGGACAGCCACGGCTACACAGAGAAACACTGTCTCAAAAAATCAAAAAAAAAAAAAAAAAATTACTGGCTATGTGGTACTCCCTGGAACTAACTCATAATTGCCACTTACAGCGTCTCCGGTGATACTGCCAAGTAACCTTACCTCACATTTTGTCAGCTGCCCTGACTCTGATGTTTCCATGATTCCATACCTTACCTCTATCCCTCTCTTTGGCATGACAAACTGTTTTAAGACCTCCAGGACATGTTCTGTAGGAACACTAAGCTCCCTAGACTGCAATAGAACCACAACCCTTGATATATCATCTCTGCCACAATGCCCTGCAGTCCAAAACACGCTAATTCTTTGTGGCACTCAGGTATATCATTGTCTACCCACCAGCTGGTCAGGAGTTTGCACATTGGTGCTCCTTTTTCCTGAAGGAGTAATCCAGAGAAATGAGCCCCTGCCAAGCCCAGTTGTAGATATGATAGCTGCCCAACATAAAAGGGCAGTTCAGGTTGGACCATTCTTGGTTGCTGTGGGAATAGCCATAGGTGCTGGTACTGGAATTGCAGGGAAAACGAGTTCCATGACCCAATATAATACATTCACTTCCAAGCTTGACAGCAGTTTTCAAAAAATGTCTGAAGCCATGCTTGCAATTCAGAAACAGATCAACAATTTGGCAGCTTTGATGCTTCAGAACAGACAGGGGCTAGATGTCCTGACAGCTAAAGAAGGTGGTCTTTGCCTGTTCCTCCAAGAAGAATACTGTTTCTACATTAACCAATCTGGGACAGTGAGAAATAAAATCCAGGAGCTACAATCAGACATACAGAATTTCAGGGAATGTCAGGCCTCTAGTTGGGGGATTTTCGAAAATCCTATATGGAAGTGGATACTCCCTTTCGTAACCCCTTTCCTGGTCATCTTCCTGGTGTTATTATTCTCTTCCTACCTCATTAATCTTGTTTCTACATTCCTTCAATGACAAATACAAAAAATTTCTAACCAAACTATTAATCAGTTCCTGTCACAGGATTACCAGCTGCTGTCCACAGAGGAGCCGCTGCCCACAGAGGAATCTGATGCTAATGTTTGCCAAGTAGACCTAGTGGTGAAAATCAGCTACACCCCAAAATTGACGATGCCCCTACACAGCAGGAAGCAGTCTAAGAGACATGACACCCCTGTTCCCTTTCCACCATTGGGTTCCCCCTCCACTTTTGTTCCTTTTCTTTATGATAAGAGAAAGGAAGGAATGTTGGCATCAAAAGACCAATTTTACAAATTGGCTCCAAACTCAGGATGTCACACATAAGTGACACCTGTCGCTATGACAACCACATACCTTCCCAGAGCCCACTTCCCACACTCACCTGCGAACAGGTTAAGTCACAGTCTATATAAAAGACAGACCTTTCTCCACTTTTGTCCCCCTTTTTTCTCTTTGTCTTTCTCTCTTTCCCCTCTTTGTCCCCAGTAAACCTCTTACATGCGGAACTGCTTTGACCTGGTGTCGTATGTCCAGATGCGAGCTGCCTCAGAGGCAGAAAGGAATGTTGCAGAGGCGGTGAACTTCTCAGGAAAAGAGGAAGGCCAACATGGAGGTGGACATGAACCAATGTGGCGTTAACCAGCCACAGGTAGTTATGATATCACAAGGTTAGAATAGTTGGGATAAAGCTTTTATCGTTATCAATTGGTTCTGAAATTATTGTATTGTCGATGGCAGAGAGGAAATTAGCAGCTCATCCAGATGTTGTGGGGGCTAGCTGGAGAGAGTCGCCAGCGGCAGGAGTGTGGGAGCATGGTCTGGCCCCGCCCGCCAGGGAGTTGGTAGGTTGAGAGAAGCAGGACCGTGGAGAGTTGGCTTTGCCGGGTTCATCTTTAATATTCCTCACAAGTGGCTCCCCTTGAACATGGACCCTAGATAGGTGACTTCAACTTAACAAAGCTAGGTCTTCTTAGCAGACACTCAGCTCCTGTAGCTGGTCTTGTGTGGCCTCCTGGCATGTCTCCAAGTCTGGGGCTGCAAAACATACTGGAGCACAGTATTTTAGGGGTGGGCCCCCCCCCAGTGCTCACCCAAGTCCTTGTTCAAAGCCTCCTCAAAGGTGTTGGTAAGTTTTTATTATTATTATTATTATTATTATTATTATTATTATTATTATTATTATTATTATTTTCTTTACTTACATTTCAAATGTTATCCCCTTTCCTGGTTTCCCCTCCAAAACCCTCCTCTCCCCTCCTCCCTCGCCCTGCTCACCAACCCACCCACTCCCACTTCCTGGTCCTGGCATTCCCCTACACTGGCACATCGAGCCCTCACAGGCCTCTTCTCCCACTCATGACCTACAAGGCCATCCTCTGCTACATCTGTGGCTGGAGCCATGGGTCCCTTCCATGTGCACTCTTTGGTTGGTGGTTTAGTCCCTGGGAGCTCTGTGGGTACTGGTTGGTTGACATTATTGTTCCTCCTATGGGGCTACAAACTGTTAGCATCACCAAGTGCCTGAATCTAGAGATAGGCAAGACCATAGATCTGTTACCATGGTAATGCCCCCCCTCCATTCCCAAGAACCCCTAGGGCTACCCAATTTTACCTGGGCAGCACATGCGTCATCACGCAGATATAAAGGAGAAGCCCTCCTCCCTCCGGCCTCTTTTGCTCTCCCCTTCCTCTCTTGCGCGAGACCTTTCCCCACTCTCCCCAATTAAACCTTCTACACGTGGTATTGTCTGGACCTGGTGTGTGGAATTTACCGCGAGTCGTCTCTTATACTCTTATACTTATATTTTGGAGGTTCCCACCGAGATCTTACCTACGACTCGCAGGTATATTAAGGGAGTGCTGGCCCACGGCGGTTGCAGACCGGCGGTTGCGGGCGGCGGTCCGGGCGCCACACCGGGGCGGACGGCACTGGAGCGGACGGAGGCGCGGGCACCACACCACCGGAGCACCAGAGCAGAGGACCTGAGTTGCTGCAAGCTGCCCGAGCGGCCCGCTCCTGCTAGCGGCCCCGCTCCTGCTCCCGCTGCCGCAGCGAGCGGCCCGCTCCCACCGCCGCCGCCGCCGCCGCTGCTGCCAGCTGCGCGGAGATTCAACCAAGTAAGCTATACATTTCTGCGGCTGCACGGAAATTCAACCAAGTGAGCTATAGTCTATCCCCGCCTATCCACACAATACCACGTATTTCCATATACCAGTCCGCTATAATTTTCACACACACAGCGGCATATTAATTAATAGGTCCATCCAAGGGGAGAACCTCTAGCTTCCCAAAG
>JADRCD010209796.1:0-13373 GCA_019843815.1 Montemys delectorum | reverse complement strand
TTGGGAAGGGCTATCGCACAGCTGAAGGCTACCTACAGGTTTCTATCATTAAGAAAAAACATCACATGAATAAATGTTCACAGCAACATGAAAGGGTAGTTTATAAGCTGAATTATTTAATATAGTTCTACAATATGACAAAATTGTGAGCCCAAGAAGACACAGTACATATGATACCAAGCTCTTAAGAGAATACATTTAAGGAAGCTGGTACAAAATTTACAAATGTGTGTTAAGTCATGGTTGATGATAGACTTTTGCTTGTTTGTCCCCTTGAATAGCTTGAGCAGATCTGCTGTGTCTATTTGGACTACACTGTGTACAGAAGGAGTGAAGATTAATTTTTATCTGTAATCATCATATACATTGTCAATATTGTACATTGTAGTCCCCAAATCATAGACTATGTATACCTTCTTTATGTTCTTATTGGAAATAACGCAAACAAGCCTGCTTCTGATGGAGGCTTTTGAAACTGCTTTAATTCTCTTATGTCTTTAAAAGACTGGAACGACATTAAATTGTGGTAACGTCTGTGATCAGCATGTACATCAAGTAGCTTTACGTCAGAATTCTCTAGTTGGTTCTAAAGTGGCTACCCAAAGTAAACCTGAAGGTATCAATTTGTATTGAAGATAACCTTTTATTTGGTTTATGGCATGGGCTCCATACATCTTACTTTATAAATGTTAAGGCAGGGACTGTTTGGAAATGTTACTCCAGTCATGCTACCACAAGGTTCCTTGAACAGTCGTTCGTCATAGTTTGACACATGGCTGGTGACTATCTCATATGATTACTTTAAAAAGCAAAAGTAATGAAAAGCACGATTTGCAGGCAGATCTGATTTAGTAGATAACTTACTAATTTGTTCAGAGACTTAGGAGGAAATGGGTTTCGGAAGGACAACCTGGAGTTTGAAAGGGCATTTCCCTAGAGGTGAAGTGAGCAGAACAGACTGTCTACGTGGATGCTTACAGGAAAATGGTAATTTACAAGAGCTGTACATTGCAAGTGAAAAAAAAATGAATAGTACTCTAAAATTGATATATGTATACCTCCACAGCCTTGTTTCTTACTTGGCCAATCTCTGTACTTCAGCTCTAGAATCCACAGATATAATGGTTAAATTCTACATAACTATCCTTTTAACTCCTTAAAGATTAAATAGCTCCTATAAGAACAGAACAGTTCAGAATAGTTCCACAGTTACAGCACAAAGGAGGTGGAAAGTGCATCGTAGACAAGAGGTTAAACAAAGACAGGGAATTATTTCCAAGGTGGAAAGGTTGAAGAAAGGCTAAATCAAGAGGCACACACGTCTTGCTCTCCATATCCCTCCAGTGTTCTCAGCTTTATTTTGACCCTTACATGTTCACACTGTGTCCTCTAACATCCCTGAGATTTTCTGTCTTTAGGAATTCCTGAATATTGATCATTTTCATTTCTCTACGTTTCGGCAGCAATCCAACAATTAATTTTGTCTCAGTGGATCTAATTGGCCCACTAGAATCATATGCCCAGCATTTAAACAGCTCTGACAGAGGCTAAAGAAGGTCATGCTCAATCAGTGTGTGTGTGTGTGTGTGTGTGTGTGTGTGTGTGTGTGTGTGTGATCAAGGTGGTGGTGTACCTTGTCATCATATTGGGGATAAATGAAGAGTTATTCAGAGAAAATTAGGATGGGATGATAAGAAAAGTGGGACTGGATAAGAAGCAAAGCAAACTAGGGAGAATATGAAAGAGGGAAAATGACTGAGAGAAGGCTTAGCAGTAGAGAACAAAAAAGGAAAGGGATACAAAGACGTTGGGGGCAAGGAAGGAGAGCTGCCAGTCAGCATCTCCAGGAAGGTTTTATTGAAGGGTTAATGAATAAGGTAGCCACAGCAACAGGAAGCAGAGAAACAGATCTTACTTGGAATCCTAATAGAGTCATTAATTTCTGTATAATTGATAACTCGATTCAGTTAACTCAGAAGATTCATTTTTATTAATTAGTCATGTATATGCATAAACACACACAACCAGCAGACACGTGCAATGCCTTTTACCCATGACGAGCGCTGTGCCAACAGTTTCTGAGGTGAAGATTATTACTTGCAATCAGTTTGATAGGCTTTCCAGCAATCTTCTATCTGTTCTAGTCGACCCATTTCCTTACAGGAGTCTGGGCTAATATCGATTATATAGAATGCAAGTGATGGATTTCTACAGGAAATGAGTTGTTTTCAGAAATGTAACAGGAGAACACCAAAGTCACAAAACACAAATCAGGCCTTAGCCACTAACTCTAACATGGATTTTTTAGAGTTTTGCTTTTCATTATATTTGCTGTCATTAAGCCACTGAGTTAGATGATGATGATGATGATGATGATGATGATGATGATGATGATGATGATTATTTTGATTTTTCAAGACAGGCTTTCTCTGTGTAGCTCTGGCTATCCTGGAACTCACTCTGTAGACCAGGCTGGCCTCGAACTCAGAAATTCACCTGCCTCTGCCTCCCAAGTGCTGGGATTAAAGGCGTATGACACCACCACCTGATATGAATTTAATTCTTATTCCAGACGTAAAATCATGCTTAAGAGAAAATTCTTAGTACAGAAACAAAATCATCCCCTTTTCTATTTTATATTATATATATATATATATATATACATATATATATGTATATATATATATATAATAAAAGCATCCTTCATAATAGGGAATGTGTCATGCTAAGCTTGCTGGAAGAGAAAGTTGGAAACATTGACAAAGCTGAAAGTACCACCTAGCCCCAGGCAGTATGAATGCAAAGCACCAGAATGTTATCACTGTCAACTTTGCAGTTAAAAAAATCAAAAGTCCAAAGAAATGGCCACATTCTTGAACCTCTTAGGATACATCTCATGAAAACTAATAATCAGCAAACTTGGAAGACGAGATGTGAGTCCCAATTTACAAAGATGAAACAGAGCTCAGCATGAGCAGCCATTGGAAAGATGGGCAGTGTCCAATACCTGATTAGTGATGTTAATAGATATAAGTACTTCATGAGACAATCAAGTCAGACCCCCAGAAATTAAACACGTGGTGCAGATGAAGGATGCCTTGCCTGGCCACCTTGGTCAGTTTGATACATACTGAGGAAAGAAGGACTCATGGCCATGAAGAAAGACAGAAATTATATGATCTGACTCCAGTAGGGATAAATTCAAATCCAGTATATAAGAGATCCTTTGGGATAACTGTTACATACTTGATATGCATGCGTGGGCAAAGTCAAATTACGTGTAAGATGGAAGACCCTTCGTAAGTATTTGAAAGACCGTTCTAACTTAAAAGGCATATTTCAGAAACCCTTTAGAAAACAAGATGCCAATTTATTTGCCAAGTATCTTTAATTAAAGTTTAGCCACCCTGGCATGTGTGGTTTGTTTGAAGGACAGCTGTCAATTAAACTATAAAGACATGTTGATTTCATGGTGCTTTATAATATGAGCAGATTCATGTTTGTAGAGGCTTTGCAGACTTGGCTGTGATTTCTCTAAAGTCTGTGCCAGCATCACTTCGCTGTCCTCTCCTGTTCTCCACAAGATTAGCCTAAATAGATATGCTCATTAAGTGACAACCTATGATCCTCAACCAATCAAGGCTACTACTTGCTCTTGTTGGTAACATGATCCACTCCTGGAATAACAGATTCTGCAATGCCATTTTGACTATTCGGCACCCAAAGATGTTCTTATTTTCCTGTGATTTCTTAAAGCGAGTGGGACAAAAAAAAATATCCTGGTTTGGCTCAGCATGGCAGTTCTACTTGTCCCTGAATCACTGACTCAAGGTAATCAGACAGTTGAAAGAGGAGAGTGAGTGTCCAGAGACAAGTGGAAAGTCGTTAAGGCAATAAGAGGTGCAGGCACAGAACAGACAGAATGTCTGCCTCTTGCATGGAGAAATGAAAGCTCAAAAGGTCTCAGCACAATGTAAAGGAAGAAGAGCACTGTAAGCAAGGCCTGTGACATTCTTAAGTAGATGAAGTTGTGTCCTCAAGTATCAGAACCTATGTTCCATCTGCCGCCCCACATAGAAATGTCTAATTGGAGAAAATGCAGCTAAACGTATTTATTTGCCTTATAAAGATGTGTGTTTTATCCTGCACTTCTAGACCTAGTCGAACCCTTTTCTCATTCTTTCATGTAGAAGAAAAACTATAAAAGTATATGTAATTTTTGTCTTTTTATCTAAAATAGACAGAGGAATTAAAATTCATATGTTTAAAATAAAATTCCTAAGCAAACAATGCTAAGAAATAGTTGTTTGTAAAAATTTGAGTTAAGTTTCTCTTTCAACTTCAGTACTAAGAAACAGTTTGGGTGACTAAACTAGGTAAAACTTCACTGAGGATATTGATGTGAAGAACCTGATGCAGAGACACTGCTGCGAAACCTACATGTGAAATTTCCTTATTTCACTCTATTTATTTATTTTTATTTATTGTTTTGGTTAACATTTATAGAAAATGTTGCCATTTGTATGTTAGAGTAGTCATAAATCTAAGTGTAACATCTTAGATAAATCCTTAGACTTAGTACTATGTCTCTATCTGTGTTTATGAATTCTTAAAGTATTTGTCATTTTGATATATTAGTGAATCATAATTATGCAGATATATAAATGCTGATTTTTAAAAAGGAAATGTTATTTATTCTAAAGTCAGAACTTTCGTGTTTACATCATTGATAATACTGTTAATTTAAATATTTAAAAGCCTAACTGAATAGTTGAGTAAAATATTTATAATAATACATATTTATTTATTTAAGGTTATATTGTAATATTTAAGGTTATATTGTTCAAATATCAATTGTTGGTATTTCGTTGTGCATTTGTCTTGTTTTTGTTTGGGAAACAGGGATTCACTGTGTAGTGCATGATAGTATTTGCTGTCTTCTTACTTCGTCCTTTAGGTGCTACCACATCTGGGTCACTAGTGATTTCATTGATCTATAAGATTTACCATAATCTCTTGTAAAATTAGTACCTAAACAGTGCCTCTTTAGGACAAGGAAGCAAGCTCCATGAATTGTTCCATGTTCTAGTCATTTTTAAAAGGCCAACTTCCTACAGACAGCTGTTATGTTCCATAAACACTGACATAATTTCAAACTATTAGGTGTCTCATATTTCATTGAATACAGTAATGTATATATATATATATATATATATATATATATATATATATATATATATTCCTTGGAATAAGCCTCAGCTATCATCTATTTTAGATGCCCTTCATATAAGCATGACTTAATTCAGTTTATTTTTTTAATGACGTGATTATAAAATATGTATTTTTCATTTTGTAAGCAAACTCATGTTCTTTGAAATAGGAAATCCTGATAGAAAAAAGTCTAAAGTAAACAAACTTGCTTTCCAACCTTGAGAGAAGCCTTCCTACTGAGAATCCTCTCTTACCTGGAGTTCAGCATTAGAAATACCTTTTCCTTTGGTGGCAAATGGGACTCTGTAATTATTCCCTAGTCATATTTCATCTGGCACCAATAGATTCATAGTTTCAGAACATTTGTTGACAAATACATTAACTACTTCAATCTCAAGCACCACTGATACAGCTAAGTGGCAATTACCCCGACTAGGCTTCAAGACAGCATGAAAAAAAAAATGAATGGCCTTTGTTTCATGTCATTGTTTACTGAAATCTTTCTGTATAACTGTCTTGTATACTAACACAAAGGATGCATGTGTCAACACCTCAGATTTTGAAGTTATATACAACTTTCAAAACTCTTTGATTCCTAATATTTTTGCCCTTACTCTCAATCCAAAATTACTCTAATGTCAAAGTATTTGTTTATGTTCTATACCAAACTTACATCTTCCAGTTTCCTCTCTGGGTGAAGATAGGTTTTGTCTTTCTAGCCTTCAGGGTATGCTATCATCTCCAGGCCTTAGTTTTGAGTCGTATTCCATGTATTTGTTCTTATAAAATCTTATAGGTCCACTTAGAAACAGAGACTATTATGAGACTCAAAATGCAAAAACCCAAAACCTTGTCATGAGGAACAATGGAAGGTGGGGGAACTTAAGAGCATCATGGGAGGCTGACATGGGGTGAACAGTGAATTTAGGATGGACCATTTGGTTGGGAGAGTCTTGTGTTGCAGCGTGGCTCCATGAGAGAGCTGCTGAAGCTGATTTTTAAGAGCAGCAAACTTGTCTGCTCCTCGAGGACTATTGTCGGGGTGTTAAATTGGAAGAGAATTAGGTCTAGAGAAAATGCTTTCAAGTAGATAAATTTTTCCTTATCTGTTCTTACTTTCCAGCCCCTTTGAGTAAGCACTTTGTTAAATAACCCCAGGGTTACTTCCTGGGTTCCTTTTTGCATATGGCAGCTAACCTTTGAAAGTCCATTGAAAAATAATTCCTTCTCTCTTTTTACCAAGCCCAACACCTGTCAGCTAGATAATGTTAGAATTGAATTTGGTTTTGGTACCTGAAGTCGAGAAGATGTGTATACAATTAATGTTGTTTTGAAGACCTGGGTCCTTAACAACATTCTCTAATGTTAGATTGTAGCAAACCTTTTCAAATTCTGAGGGATTAGAGGATTGCACAAAAACATGAGCCCTCAGGAGTGCTCACTTGCATTTAAGGATCCTGAGTTTTCTAAATCTGACCCTTATGTTTAACATAAGTCTGGCTTTGGTGGATGTTTGGAGACCTCTGGAGTTTGACTCTTTTTTTTTGTTTGTTTGTTTTGTTTTTTTTGTTTTTTTGAGACAGGGTTTCTCTGTATAGCCCTGGCTATCCTGGAACTCACTCTGTAGACCAGGCTGGCCTTGAACTCAGAAATCTGCCTGCCTCTGCCTCCCAAGTGCTGGGATTAAAGGCGTGTGCCACCACTGCCCGGCTGGAGTTTGAGTCTTATTGGATTGTTGGTCCACTACTAAATTAAGCTGCTCTTAGGTTTGGACACAGTTGGGACAAGTTTGTTAATGAGTCTCTGTTTTTCTGCCCCAGCAGACTGTTGATGTGGATGTAGCTTAACTTAGCCAGACAGCTCCTCTGTCTTTCCCTGAGCCAGGGCGCCTGCAAAAGCAGATCATTACCTGCCATCACCACACTATGAGAATGTCATCAGTTGGGACTGTTGCCATGGACTCTGACTCTCTCTGTGCAGAGTGAGTGGCTTGTGAGCCACATCTAAGGTTTTTTCCCCTCAACTCACTGTCATCTCATACAACTCTTGTTACTTCTTGGGTCCCCAGAGAAGCAGATGCCAAGGATGGGTTAGAGATGTAGGCGATTCAGTGGAGAAAGAGAGAAGGAATTGAGAGCTGCTTGGGTTATAAGTTTGACAGTTGGGCTAAACAAGAAAAGAGACAGCAGAATGGGATAGAAAGAGTCTAAGACGGAGTAGAGTTTAATAGAGATTTGGGTAGGCCAGTGGGGAGTTTTGCTGAGTCAAAATTTACATTGGAAGAGTGGTATATGATTGAGTAATGCTTACTCACTGGATGGGGTTATCCAGTGAGAATGGATGTAGAAGTAGGGATGGGACAGTAGTGGGGAACTTAGTAAAAAATAACATGATACACAAGCTTAGATACAGTTACTTCCTGAATATAATTAATGGCAGAATAATTAGGAACATAGATGGATCAAGGACTATGAAATCATACAGCATC
Source organism: Montemys delectorum (assembly GCA_019843815.1). Classification (NCBI taxonomy): domain Eukaryota; kingdom Metazoa; phylum Chordata; class Mammalia; order Rodentia; family Muridae; genus Montemys; species Montemys delectorum. The sequence goes on along the minus strand of JADRCD010209796.1, from coordinate 5,674 downwards.
GCCACAGATACATATCGGTTGATCATTGTCAACTATAGATCTTTTGATGAGTTTTGCCTTTATAAACTTTTCATTTTTTAAATTGACTATCAGTGATTCCACCTACCAAACAGCTCTTCAATTGGATTAAAGAAGTACTTCACATTTAGTGCTATTATTACTAAAATGATGTCTACAGGTTACTCATTCAAAATACTGTAGTACACTCTGCTTTCTCCTCAGATAGTATAAATCTTTAACTTAAAAATAGTTTGCTTTCAGAGGCAGGTGGATTTCTGAGTTTGAGGCCAGCCTGGTCTACAGAGTGAGTTCCAGGACAGCCAGGGCTACACAGAGAAACCCTGTCTCAAAAAAGCCAAAAAGAAAAAAACCAAACAAACAAACAAACAAAAAAATAGTTTGCTTTCTGTTTCTGTAATTGATCTTGTTTTTCTCTTTTTTGTTTATTTATTTATTTTTGCTTAGTCATTGTTTTATTGGATATTTTATTTATTTACATTTCAAATGTTATCTCCTTTCCTGGTTATCCCCAAGAAACCCCCATCCCACCCCCCTCCTCCTGCTTCTATGAGGGTGTGCCCCTACCTACCCACTCCCTCCTCATTGCCCTCACATTCCCCTACACTGGGGCATTGACCATTCACAGGACCAAGTGCCTCTCCTCCCAATGATACCCGACAAGGCAATCCTCTGCTACATATAGAGCTGGAGCCATGGATCCCTCCATGTTTACTCCTTGGTTGGTAGTTTAGACCCTGGGAGCTCCGATTGGTTGATATTGTTCTTCCTATGGGGTTGCAAACTCCTTCAGCTCCCTCAGTCCTTTCTCTAACTCCTCCACTGGGGACCCCATGATCAGTTCAATTGTTGGCTGCAAGCATCCCCCTCTGTGTATGTCAGACTCTGGCAGAGTCTCTCAGTAGACAGCCATATCAGGCTCCTGTCAGCATGCACTTCTTGGCATCCACAATAGTGTCTGCATTTGGTGACTGTATCCTAACTTGTACTAGAAGCAACATCTTCAGTAACTTGAGTATCCCTCAGCACAATGTTTATGAGTTCTGCCTATGATATGATTCAAATACCAACTCAGCCATTTTCAACTGAATGACATGACTCGGCTCACTTCTCTGTGACCTAGTTTTAATGTCTATAACATAGGGATCCCTTCATGATATGTCTCTCATAATTAGGAATTTACTCAAGTAAGATTTGATGAGAATAATCCTGCTTGCTCCTGCTAAGTATTTAGGAAGGCTGTTTTTACCTTGCTCTTCCTGTCCTTATCCCCCTGTTGCCTGACTCTCATTCTGGCTTTGGTACCTCAGCCCTATGTAAGGGTTGAAATATACCTTCCACAGAGAGGGCTCAGTGGAATGCAGTGATCTTTCAGGAACATACTAGCTTCTAAACTCTAGCTTCCTCCTACATCATTAGCCATCTCCCTCCGTTGTCTGTGGAATTTTTATGTAGTCTGAGAAGGGAGCCCTGGCTTGTTATTCCTTGTTTATAACATAAACTTTGATCTTAGCTGCTGTTGAATGCTTGAGGGCCTTAGGTTCTTTCACTGGAAAGCCCTGGCTTTTTTCATTTCTGAAAGCTTTAGCTTTTCTTTGCACAGTGTAAAATCTTATCTTGTCTTCTCATGTGACATGGGAAGAAGCAGGGAAACGTTAAGGGAAATGCTTTATAGGAGGAAATTCTTAGTTAATATCCCAAAATATTAGCCCTCTACATTGTCTATGTTTGGGCTCTTTCCTGTCCTTGGATTTCTTTTCATCACCAATTGGAGTCTTATATAGTCAGGCACTCTTGGAAGTATTTTGTAATTAATTTTAGCCCAACGTGCTTTCCTTTAATGTTACTGCAAGAGTCTCTACTACATTCCTTCTAAATAACTTGATTTATGCTCTGTGTTTCCCCTTTAGATTATCTGTTGCTAGTAGACTAGGGAAAATGTTTTCATTAACTAACATAGCCTTTGACACAGGAAGCATTCAAAGAATTAAAATCTATCAATGAATCAAATTACAGGAAGTTGAAAAAAGAAAACTTCTGGGTTTGTTTGGATTTTTGCTTATGTTTTTGTGGTCCTTATCTATTAGTGTGCATTGCTATATCACTATAACTAGATGTAATCTATCACTCTTTTGCAGTTTAAAACATACCAGCTACGCTACCTCACCCATTTCACCAGGCTTAGGAGACAGGTTTGAGTGAAGAGTCACTTTCAAGGCTAGAGATTGTTAAAGCAGTGGGACATGAGGAGCATGTAGTACCTGTGGTTGCTTTCTGAAAAGGCATAGAACCCTGGGGTAGCGATGTCTATTATTAACCTGAAAGTGCAGAACAGACACAAAATACATTTTCTACAACATATCATGATTTAGATTCTCCAGCCAGCCAGTTTACACCCTGCTTTCTCCAGGAACTTGATCTCTATTCATAATCACATATCTCATTCCTCCTTGCCTACACTTCATCATGAAGTTCTGTACAATAAATTTTTAGCTGGCAAAAATTAAAAATAGCTTTTTTCCCTTCCCCTTCTTTTTTCCCTCCTGCTTTCCTTTCTTTCTCTTATTCTTCCCTACTTTGTTTCATTTCTTTCTTTTATTCTTCATAATCACTTAGTAGGGCAAAGTGTGAAAAGGTATGTTTTTCCAGAAAGCCAGTAAGATTATTGCTCACTATCTATCTATCTATCTATCTATCTATCTATCTATCTATCTATCATCTATCTACTTACCTACCTATATCTATTATCTATCATTTTCTATTTATCTATCTCTATTATTTATCTACCTATCTATCTATCCATCCATCCATCATCTTATCTATCTATCTATCTATCTATCTATCTATCTATCTATCTATCTATCTATTGTCTGTTTATATCTATTGTCATGCTTGCTTTCCATCTCCATGTATAAATTAATATACATGTTCGACTTCCCTCTTACATCTTTTCCTTAGAAACCAGTCAGGGTTGTGGTGAACGGTGTTGGAGAAGGGAAAGTGCACGATGACACTTTATGCAGGGATTTGGGAGAGCAGAATAGCTTTGATTTTAATTTTATAGGTGTTCTAGACAGAGGACAGAGACATTTCACTTATTAATAAAAAAAGTTCAAGTAGTATTTGACCTCAAGTATCTTTGCTTTTCTAGCTTGTCTCATAAAAAAATGATAGAAAAAACACCTTGGGGTGGGCGGCACCCATTGAAGCCTTTCAGACTTCCAGTCTGCTTCTCTAGAGCGTGTTCACTCATTTGATTTCCTGGTAGCTCAGTGATACCTCACAAACTTTTTTTTCTACACCAAGTCTAGAGAGAATGAAAATAAAGAAGAGGAAAATCAGGCCTTCTAATGATGAGGCAAATACATTGCTTTATCCGATAATAAACTTTGTCATTGCTTGCCCTTTCATTTGTTAGGTGAGGTAGCAGGAGAGGGGCATATGATGAGAATGTGAAATGCAGTATGGTTTGTTTTGTATCCAACTCACTAATACAATATTTAAAATCCAGTCAATATTTAAAGTATTTCAGTCAGGGACATCAATTATATTTACAAAGATTTTTTTTTTTTTAATCCAGCTAAAATGATCAATCACTGAGGTTTGACTTCCTCGTGCTTGACTCTTAACATACTGTTATCATGGTCAAGCTAAGCCTCACCTACTCACTCTGACATTTTTAGGTATCGATAGGTACTTACTATGAGTTTTAGCTGGCAACAACTTTTTATAAATAATCAAACAACATGATTTGCATGTGCTAAATATGATCCTTCTTAGTTTATTTCTAAGTCATAGGAGTCAAGAAAATGCAACTTGAAAATATGAGACCTAACTGTTTTGGTTTTCAAATATATTTGTTCATGGAGTTAGCAGAGGCTGAAAATAGGCACGCACCCTGGCTTCCTGTACATTCCTGTTTATTTTTCTTTCTCAAAAAGACACTCCTTAGTAATACTCCTTCTTAGTAACCCCCCCTCTTTTTTTTTTTGTTTGTTTTTCGAGACAGTGTTTCTCTGTATATATGGTTTGGCTATCCTAGAACTCACTTTGTAGACCAGGCTGGCCTCGAACTCAGAAATCTGCCTGCCTCTGCCTCCCAAGTGCTGGGATTAAAAGCACCACTGCCTGGCCTTAGTAAACTCTTGGTACATCCACCTAACACTCAGATCCTGCTTCATGGTGATACAACCTCCAGCATGAATTGAGATTTGGGTACTTCAGAGGCCACCTTCCATGCTTCACCTAATTGTAAAGAAGTTGAGAGAAAAACATGCTGGGATCGGTACTTGGTTCTCATTCACTATCCAGACAGATGTTTTGCTGTATAGCAGCACTGGGCTCCAGTCATCTCAGAAGCAGCCAGCCCACAGACCTCCTAACAGCCCTTCTGGCAACACACCACCAACATGGGTAACTCAGAGAAAAGATTATCTGAAACAGAATGGATATTGGTTGGTTTTCTTAATCTGCCTTTGCAAAATTAGCACCATTGTAAGCATTTTTTAAAAATGAAAACCCTGCTTGGTATCTTTATTCCATATTGTTAGAGTGAAATGCACAGTTACTGTTTGTGCTGTTATTTTGGTGAAAGAGCTGGTCACCTTCCTCCCCTTGTCAACAGTGGTGGTGGTAATGCCCCTCATCCTGGGTACATTGCAATGCTGTAATAGGGTGCTAAAAGAGACAGCAAGTGTTGGAAACCTTGTAATTAATATAAATATTAGTTCCTATACTAAGATAAAATAGGTATCCTTTAATTTAATTTCAATACTTTTAATATTTCATACATAAACACATGTATAATATATCTGGTGTACAAATCATTAAATATATAATAATTACTTTCTTTTCTGTAATTTCAAGCCCCTATATTTGGTGTTCATGGTTTTTTTTTGGAATTATCTGATATTGTATAAACAAATATATATTTTGTCTTAACATTCTCATATTTTATAATACAGCAAGCAATAGACCTTAGAGAACAGCAAATATAATTTATAGTATCTGAGATTACTGGATATGTTATGATACTATAGATTACTTACAAATATATAACTAATTTACAAAATAATGACCTGTATTCATCTATTGCTATAATTATAAGGCTGTGAATTTATATTGAAAGCCAGCATAAACATGGATTCACAATGATCTAAGAATTGACACCCTCAACAATTTCATTGTATGCATTCACTAATAAATAGACATTTTGCAAGAAAGTACAGAATACCCAGGATACAATCCACAGAACTCACGAAGGTTAACAACGAAGAGCCTGAGTGGGAGTGCCTCAATCCCGCTTGGGAGGACGAAGAAAATAATCACAGGTAGGGGAGAAGGGGGAGGGAGGGACTTGGATGGGAAAGGGACAGGGAGGGGAAGAGGGGAACACGATCAGGTATTGGGATGGGACAGGACTGAAGCCCTGAGGGACAGCAGAAAGAACTGAAACAGGCAACTTCAGGAGGTAGGACATGGGGAGACCCTCTAGCCACACCTCTTTCCAGGAAAGGCTCAGGGGACATCACAGCTGAGGGAGCAGAAAGAGTTTCTAGGCCAGCAGTCAGGGGGACTGAAGCAAAACATCATCTTCTGGACATAACAGCGACTTTGTATTTCTGACCTCTCTGCAGCTATGGCTTACCGGCACAAG